>JAGDYQ010000040.1:3251746-3271129 GCA_021962125.1 Bulinus truncatus
TACGATTTAATTTTATAGATTAAACGTAAATTAAATTTTTATCGTGACATAAGTCTTATATAAACACTCTAATCCATCAGTTATTTTATATTGTTTTAATAACCATTCAATTCATCAGTTATATTTATATATGTCATTATATAAACACTTTAATCATTCAAATAATGTAATAAGTTTAGCGTAAAACATTAATCCATCAGTTATGCGCTATAAAAGTTTAGATAAACAATCAACCCATCAGTTATTGTATAGATACTGTATAAACACCTTAATCCATCAGTTATTAATGTACATATGTCAATATAAACACCGACTCCATCAGCTATTGTATAAAAGCGATAAAAATAATTAATCCAACAGTTATTGGTATAAGTTTATATAAACACTTAACCATCATCAGTTATTGTAATAAAAGCCACATAAACACTGAATCTATGAGTTATTGTTGCATGTAAGTTTATTTATAAACACCTTTATCTAATTATCACGCCAGTGTTAGTGTTTACATAAACAACTTGAATCAATTAGCTATTTTACAAAAATAATATTATAGAATTAATTCCATCAGTAATTTTAAAGATAAGTTATATAAACACCTTAATCTATCAGTCATTGTGCAAGTATATAAACACTTAACTTACCAGTTTTGTATGGGTTGCATATAAGTTTATATATAGCACTTAATTCATCAGTTATTGTATAAAAGTGAGGTAAACACTTAATTCATCAAAGTTATTGCATATAAGTTTAGGTAAAACACCAGACCATCAGTTGTTTTATAGGCTATTTGTTAATATAAACACTTAGTTCATTAGTTATTGTATAAAGGTGTATATAAACACTTTAATTTATTAATCATTGTAGTGTAATTTATATACGCTTATACAAACATTAATCAATGGGATATTTATCCGTCCATTCAAATAAATTAAATAAAAATTTAATAAAAAAATATTTTATAAAACTCAATGCTTTCTTGAGTACTGTTATGGAAAAAAATTTTTCTTGTTTCCTGAAAAAATTTCGGAATAAATTCATCACATAGTAGTTAGATATCATAAGAGCTTCTAATTTTCATAAACCGAAAAAATTTATGTGTAAGTACAATACAAACATCCAAACCTTTCTAACATAATTTTAATTTTTATAAATGAACTCCTGTTTAATATATTGATTCTGATACTGGAAAACAAACATTCTTATACAACTAATATAAACTGCATGAATTTTTTATTAGGGTTAGTGTGAATAAAGTGCCAACAGTATCCAACTTATCAAATGTTAGTAATTAAAATCCCAAAAAATAATTAATACAGAGAGTTCATTAAACATCACTGATATTGCAGATCAACTCATTAGAATTATCGATAGCAAATTGTATGTCCGAGTATGTAAATAAAAATCACAGGGTCTTTTAGTACTAAAACTTATAAAGGTATAGAATCCAATAATCATAAAGCTTCAATTGAATCAATATATTAAAAAATAAAGTGTAATTTTAATTTTCTATTTTTTTATTTTATCTTGTTCACACTTATGTTTCAGAGTGTGGGCACTTGTATTTTTGTGTACTGTTAAGTGCTTCAACGATTATATAATGATTTGGAAGTTAGGTTCGGTCGTATTTGTCTCTACGTAAACATGACCAAGACTCTCACTTCCGACCAACCAATGCAACCATACACAACTGTGCGCGTAATTTACACAACCGCATCATGGACATATTGTAAAATCAAAGGAAAGTAGCGCAAAGGTATTCGAGCATCGCGTCAATTGTCAAAGAATATAAAGATTGAAACTCTTTCTTCACTTAAAATAATTTTTTCAAATTACATTTAGTTTTTACTGCATTATGTTTTTTTCTAAAATCAATTTTGGGTCAAAAAAGATTTTTTTATTCCAAGAAGTTATTCTAATAACAAGATCTTATCGGAGAGCTTTCATCTCACAAGTTTCTAGCGCAGAAGAGGGGAGAATTTGAAATTTAGCCTCTTTGACTTAGACAAGGCTGTGACCTATTCGCCATAAGATATTTATTCATTTATTATGAAACTCATCAAATCAAGGAAGGAAGTGTAATAATATTTTACTGTCATCGAGCTCTGGAGTTATGCTTGAAAGTACCTGAGCTTTAGCTACTTGGAAAGTGGCTTAAATTTTACTTGCAGTGAGACTGAATGAACAGAACCTCTATTCATAGTGTGAGACTGAATGAACAGAACCCTCTATTATAGTGTGAGACTGAATGAACAGAACCCTCTATTCATAGTGTGAGACTGAATGAACAGAACCCTCTATTCATAGTGTGAGACTGAATGAACAGAACCCTCTATTCATAATGTGAGACATACTGAATGTGTAGACAGAACCCTCTATTCATAGTGTGAGACCTACAGAACTTCAGTGTGACTGAATGAACAGAACCTCTATTCATAGTGTGAGACTGAATGAACAGAACCCTCTATTCATAGTGTGAGACTGAATGAACAGAGATTATTACTTTTGGTCAAAAACAGTGCTTTTTGTAATGATTTCATTTAAAATTTCATACTAATGCCTGAATTTTCATCATTTTCTTCAAATAATCCCCTTACCTCCCCTTTCCCCCCCTCACCGTATTTGCTTTCTTTCCGTTTATCTATTATTAATAATTTTCAAATTGCTGAGCTCACTTTATGAAGTTTGAGAGCTCAGACCCATCGACTGCATTGTTGCCTAATTAAATTTTATTATTAATAAAACTTAACTTAACTTGTTTTTTAGTCGCTTCATAAAAAAGTATACTTCTTTTAAAACAACTGGAACCTTCTTCACACGACGCATACACACTTCCAAACCCTTTCTATTCAAAGGATGTATTCAATGTTGAAAAATCACATAAATTTTTTTTCAAATGCTTGAAATGGAGTTCATGATGAAATTGGGAACAATTATAAGAAAAGAAATCAACTGAGGTGTTTCTCGCTCAAAGCTAAAATTAATCAAATGAAGTATTTATCTTTGAAAGTGTTAAAAAAAGTGATTTATAAGTTATCATGATTTGTGAAGAATTATATGCTTGAATGCAGAAGAGCATATGGGGTGCAACTTTACGCCTTGGGAACATTAGTTTCCTCGTTATCTGACAGTCGCTTTTTATGAAACACAATAGCTGCAAAAAGGTATTTTAGCAGCTCTTTGTAAATTTTTTCAGGGAACGCATCCATGGTATTAATTTTATTTAATGGGGGAAGTAAACTCCTTATGATCCTCTAAATCTCCTTAACTTTTTAGTGCTATAAAGCCAGATTCTTGTATATCTTCCTAGTACTTTCTTTGAGCGTAGCAGCTTTATCCTTTGTATGATTTCGATACTTTCTTAGTGCCATTGATACGGATAGGCAAAATTGACCGAATCGTATTCCAAAGTAAACTGCATCACAAAGAAATCAATTTCGCTGAGCTGCATATTCAGGTGTAAAGTAAATAATTTGACATTGAATGTAAGTCTGAAGTAATATAATCAACAATAGTGTAATGTGTCTTGTACATAATGCAACCACCTGCAAATGTCTGTGGCAATGGGAATATTGTTATGCAATGCTCCAGCAATAAACAATATAATGTCTGTATATAATGTAAACACGATTACGGGGGGGGGGGGGGGGGGGGGGGGTAATGTCTGTATATAATGTAAACACATCTAACATAATGTCAATATATAATGTAAATACACATGCAATACCTGTGAGAGAATATAATGACCTCTTTTAATAAGTCTTGTATATACTGTAAAAACATTATCTAATGTCTCCTGGTATGTTGTGAAACAAATCGCAATGTTCTCTTGCTAATGTAAATATATATTTGTCTTTTTCATTCCAAATACTTTGGGCAATCTGATTTTATTTTAGATGCAGTGAAGAACTGGCTGTCCCAGGCTGAAGAACATAATATCCCAGCGCTAAGAACTTAATGTCCGAAGAAGAGTGAGAACTTAATGTCCCAGATTAAGAACTTGGGGTCGCCCGGGAAAGTCAAGAATTACGGTCCTAGTGTGAAGAACTTCTAATGTCCCATGTGAAGAACCCACGTCCGTGGGGGGAACTTGGTCGTCCGAGTGTGAAGAACTCAATGTTCCAGGGTAAAGAACTGATTATCCTGCGTAAAGAACTGACGAATTTTTCAGGTGTGAAGAACCAGTTGTCCTATGTGTTAACATCTTTGGAAAACTGTTAAGCTGATTTGTGGTTTACATTATGGCATATAGTGCACAAAATATATCTGTCCAGATCAATGGATATTTTCTTTTGTAGTAGAATTTATATTATATTTTCATTCAGAAATTTCATCATCGTATAGTTTGAGACCCATTGTAAATAGAAAGTGAAAGATGCATCACTTTTCAAATTAAAACCGAGGTGTGTCATTGAACAAAATTCCTGGCACCAATATCTCCATCTTTACCTTCTGCAGCCAGTTTATGAATTTTGGGAAGCAATAAATGATATCAATTAAGTTAAATAGACACTATCGCGGCTTACTTTGACATGAGGCAAGGGGAGGAGGTATGTTCTAGTGATTGTTACATTGATTATTCTGGAAAGTTCGTGTTTTTGTTGATCCTCAGGATTTAATTTAAATTATTTAACTTTGATTTAATCAAATGTAAAATTGAAATTTCATCTTAGACAAATGGAATGAAATGTGTCTTTTTAAAACAAAAACTTGATTAGAGATTATTCAGCAATGGCACATTTATTTATCCCAGAGTGAAAACAGAACAAGTAAAATAAATAGGGCAAATTTTCAATCAAAGAAATCCCCACCTTGGGAGTGAGGGGGGGTACAGAGTTCCCTCAAAGTGCCCCAAGTCAAATTTACTAAAAAGGTCTTCAGATATAATAACAATACTGTACAGTGGGGAGCAGCTAAACTGGCTGATGGGCTTTTCGAGTTGTCGCGGGAATAATATCAGACTGTCCTATCAAAGTGGTTTGAATAATGTCAGAGATTAACTGTTTTATCAAAAGTTGATCGGAATAATATCAGACTGTCATATCAAAGTTATTGGAATAATATCAGACTAGTGGCTTATCATAAGTTGGTCGGAATAATGTCAGACTAAGCGTCACATCACACGGAAGTAATGTCAGACACCACATGCTTCTAAATTAGGGCTGTAATGGAACTGGATTCCTGTTCTGGCAAGCCGGATTCTGGCCCAGTTTAACAAATCCGGTTCCGATTCCGGTTCCGGTTAAAATGTAAATGGATTTAAGCGAGCCACATGCGGCTCTTTCGATGTCAAGTTGTGGTTCTTTCGATGTCAAATTGCGTAATATTGAAACAACAAATTTAGTGACTTTTAAAATTGAGAAAATTGTAAATAATAACTTTGTGGCTTCTTCCGTCTCAAAAAAGTTTGCTGACCTCTGGTCCAGTAATACGACACCTTATCTTCCCCGCTACTTTTGATTCCGTGTTTTCTATAAACTATATTTAGCTATCAAAGCTTCAACTTTTTTAAAGAGCAGACAATAATTTATTTTTGGGTGTTTACAGTTTTAAAAAAGTTCAATAATTTATTTTCTGCACAGTATTTTTTAATTTAGTGGATTTTGTCACGATTTGGATAAAATTCCTCGCAAATTTAGATAAATAACTTGTGGATACATTTTTAATTGAACATTAAAGTGATATTGATTTAGATTTGAAATGCATTTTAATTTGCGTTTTTATGGGAAATAGTCAGATAGTGGTTTAAATGAAAGTATGAATGAAAAAAAACATTGTTCGGTGACGTCACTATGGATAACTAAAGAAAAATAAACTATCGGGGGCTGCCACAGTATATATATATATACATATATATATATATATATATATATATATATATATATATGTATTGGAATTCATTTATTAATAAACATGTTTATTATACTTTCTAAGATACGTTAACCATTTCTTTGTTTGATTGTAATAGAAATTATAGTTAAATTAGGTACAGCTTTACTAAATTAAATTTTTAAAGCGAAGAACCTGTTATTTTGACAGAGTTATCTTTCTTAACTCAAGATTGGGGAAGGATTTTAGTCACAGTCTTCAAGATCTAAATTGTTAATACTGTTTTTTGCTATCTAGAACTTAAAAACTAACTAAATTTTTATTCTATTTTTCATTCTTATATCTTTTTTTTATGTTAGGCGAGAAATTACTACTTCGTTCGGAAAAATTAATATTTAATTCGGTAAAATCCGGTTCCTGTTCCGATTCCGGCAGGATTCAAATATTAAATCCGATTCCGGTTCCGATCCTGCAGGATCTAAAAATTAGAATCCGGTACAGCCCTATTCTAAATGTATTTGGTTTATTCTGCAGGCTAATAAAATATTTTCATTCATGCATATCATTTGACAACAAATTTATAACGTCGAGTGTATGATTGTTATTTGCTACATGAAATAAAAAGTCACCAATAAGAGTTTTACTTCAAACAAGTTTTCATTAAATCACTGGATTAATTTTGTTTATTTTCACATTTCCTCACTTCAAGAATTTCAAATATTAATTCTATAAGATCAATAAAATATATAAAATCGAATAATAATCATTTTTTTTTCTGCGAACCAAAATAATTGAAAGAGATATCTGTCAGTTGATCACCTGTAAAGTTGGACACCACGCTGGTGCTCAGATTATCCTTGCTTCATACTGTCTAGGATCGGGAGTGCAACAGGCATTCTGGCACCTGTATCACCTCTATAATTAGATCAGTAATGGAAATCATCGATTTTCACTCAGTATGCTGTTTAATCATTGAAAGTGAGAAGGGGGGTTGGCTTACATCTTTTCAAACAAAATTAATAGAAGTAGCTCAAACTATCAGAACGACTAATTCTAAACATTAATTTCACTAATACTTCAGAATTAATAACAATATTAAACTGAACAAAAAATAAGAACTAGCCAATATTCTACCAGACATTATCGTGTAAAAATTCTAGAAAAACATTTTTAGTGAATACTTCATTATATCAAAATCTTCAGGGGAGATAATGTGATCACGATGGGTATAATAGTGTCTGCGATCTCTACATAAAGTCTTCTAAGTTGGTTTCACAATCCACCCAATTGTAAAGTTATATGTTATTTTTCCTATCTGTAATGATTTAACACGTGACGTAATCTTGAATTGTAGCATCAAAAGCTCAAAATGGTTACCATTTTGATTTCATGTGTGTGTATATATATATATATATATATATAAACAAGTAAATGTCATTTCATTGTATTAGGGCAATAGCCGGTTTATTGTTGCAAGTTTCAATTCAACATGGCATGATTCAATTCCCTTTTTACCTTATATTATCATAGTTTCTTTTTCTAAAACCTCAATCCTTATGTGATGTTATCTAGATACTTACATATTTAGTAGGTGTACATTTTTACTACACACAATGTGTACTGTCAACTGAACGCTGTTTATATTTCTAGATTTTAAAAACTGAGAGTTGTCTTTCGTGGTACACGCCCCTCCGCCCCCATTTTATTATTTCCTTTCCCATCTCCGCCCCCCCCCCCCCATCACAATGGCCGTAGGTTAGATCAATATTGGTTTCTGCGTAGTTTTAAAGTTCAAGGCCGTACTCCGAATAAATTATTTCCGGTAACGGATCCAAGCCCTCTACCAGCACCAATAACAACTGAGTGAATCTATCCACACACACATTTACAGACACGTACACACACATACACACACATACACACACATACACAGACACGTACACACACACATACACACATGATAGGCTGGTGACTGAGTGAATCTATCCACACACACATACACAGACACGTACACGCACACATACATACATGATAGGCTGGTGACTGAGTGAATCTATCCACACACACATACACACATACATACATACACACACATACACACATGATAGGCTGGTGACTGAGTGAATCTATCCACACACATACACAGACACGTACACACACATACATACACACACATACACACATGATAGGCTGGTGACTGAGTGAATCTATCCACACACACATACACACATACACACAAATTCACATACATACACATACACACACATACACACACATACATACACACACATACACACACATACATACACATGGTATTCTGGTGACCGAGTGAATCTATCCATACACACATACACACATACACACACATACACACAAATTCACATACATACACATACACACTTACACACATACACACACATACATACACGTACACACACATACACACACATGCACACACATACACACAACTACACACACATACACACACATACACATACACACACATACATACGCGTACACACATACACACACATGCACACACATACACACAACTACACACACATACACACACATACACATACATACACATACATACACACAACTACACACACATACACACACATACACATACATACACATACATACATACACACACATACACACACCCATACACACACACATACACACACATACATACATACACACACATACACACACACATACACAAATACACATGGTATTCTGGTGACCGAGTGAATCTATCCACACACACATACACACACATACACACAAATACACACAAATACACACACATACACATAAATACACATACACACACATATATACACATACACACACATACACACATGCACACACACATACACATACATACACACATACATACACACACATACACACACATACACACACATAGATACACAAACATATACACACATACACACATACACACACATACATACACATACACACACACATACACACACATACACACACACACATACATACATGATAGGCTGGTGACTGAGTGAATCTATTTACACACACACACAGGATAGACAGGTGACTGAGTGAATCTATTTACACACACAGATGATAGACAGGTGACTGAGTGAATCTATTTACACACACAGATGATAGACTGGTGACTGAGTGAGTCTATTTATACACACACAGATGATAGACTGGTGACTGAGTGAGTCTATTTACACACACACACAAATATGATACAATTGTGACTGAGTGAGTCTATTTACACACACAGATGATAGACTGGTGACTGAGTGAGTCCATTTACACACACACACACAGATGATAGACTGGTGACTGAGTGAGTCTATTTACACACACAGATGATAGACTGATGACTGAGTGAGTCTATCTACAGCTTAAATGTCTTATGATTTCCATTCATATATACCGTCAATCATTGCCGGTATCATGATTTACATACATACCATATACACGTCAATTACTGACTGTGACATGATGTACATGTCATATGATTGACGACTGTATCGTGATTTCCATTATGATACACCGTCGAAGAGATACTGTATCATGATTGTTATGCCACATTCACAGTCATTTAATGACTACGTCATGATTTACATGTCATATAAACCACCACAATTACTGACATATCACACACACGGTGACGCCAGATCATATTACATTTATGACACCACAGTACAAAGTTTACATTTCTTGAAATAAAGAAAAGGTAAATCTATATGGCTAGAGTTATTACTTTTCTTCACACTATTTTTTTTAAACAAAATAATCGCTAAAGTAAAAAAAAAAACTGATATTGCTGCATTGACGTCATCAAGTTCTATAAATGGCAGCTGTTTACTTGATGTAGAAAAAAAGGATTTCGCCATTACTGTTATAACCTTTTAATCTTGAACAAATCTGGCACATAAAATTACAATAACGAAGTTTCGTCATTGCTGCTAATTGAATAATTGCAATGGAAATGTAAAGTTCATCACCTCAATGGCCTGAAACAATTCTATGGTCAAAATAATGAAACATAACTAACCAAAAGAATATAGAACCATTCTTTTATTATGCGAGAGTTTAATACTGCTGGTATTATTACGGAGTCATGTTTTGTTCAAATGGCGGGAGGAGACATTACAACGTAAGGCCGTGAATGAAGTTTCTTCTACCAGACCAAGACAGGTTATCTTTTCCTTGTTATGATACATCTCCCTTACCCCCCACCCCCAACACTAATAAATAACTAGCTCACTCCAATGTCAGCCAACAAGATGTTGGAGATATTCTATGGAGAAGCCTCAAGAGATAAATGATCTTCATTTCATTTGTTTCACTAATCTATGAATGTCATTTGTTTCACTAATCTACGAATGTCAATGTCTTGAATGTTCCGTAAAGAGAGTTTAATAAGCATACTTTTTAATTACATTGAACCATGCTTTAACAGGTCACATTGAATGAAAGTCTGTAGTATGTGTATGGCACCATTGAATGAAAGTCTGTAGTGTGTGTATGGCACCATTGAATGAAAGTCTGTAGTATGTGTATGGCACCATTGAATGAAAGTCTGTAGTATGTGTATGGCACCATTGAATGAAAGTCTGTAGTATGTGTATGACACCATTGAATGAAAGTCTGTAGTATGTGTTTGGCAACATTGAATGAAAGTCTATAGTATGTGTATGGCCTCATTGAATGAAAGTCTGTAGTATGTGTATGGCACCATTGAATGAAAGTCTGTAGTATGTTTATGGCCTCATTGAATGAAGGTCTGTAGTATGTGTATGGCTTCATTTAATGAAGGTCTGTAGTATGTGTATGGCCGCATTGAATGAAAGTCTGTAGTATGTGTATGTCCTCATTGAATGAAAGTCTGTAGTATGTGTATGGCACCATTTAATGAAAGTCTGTAGTATGTGTATGACACCATTGAATGAAAGTCTGTAGTATGTGTTTGGCAACATTGAATGAAAGTCTGTAGTATGTGTATGGCCTCATTGAATGAAAGTCTGTAGTATGTGTATGGCACCATTGAATGAAAGTCTGTAGTATGTTTATGGCCTCATTGAATGAAGGTCTGTAGTATGTGTATGGCTTCATTTAATGAAGGTCTGTAGTATGTGTATGGCACCATTGAATGAAAGTCTGTAGTGTGTGTATGTCCTCATTGAATGAAAGTCTGTAGTATGTGTATGGCCTCATTGAATGAAAGTCTTTAGTATGTGTATGCTAAAAAGCTAAATAAAAGAAACACGTTAGAAAAGTTTTCAGGCGCATCTCGCACAAACAACATATCACATATGTGGAATAAGAGAACAACTAAACAAGACTTTTAGAATTGGTTATAAACATTTTACGAAAACCTTAACACAGTTGTAGTATGAGGTATGGCCGAGTGGTGTAGATGCCCGAATGTCGACCTGAGAGCTCATGGTTCGATCCTTGGTGAGAGCCATGGACACTTTTCCAGGTGAGATTCGGTGTTAAGTCCCACAAGTCTACCCAGATTTAAATGGGTACCTGACTTAGGGTGGGGGAAGTAAATGCAGCTGTACGTTGTGTGCTAACCACACAATCCCTAAATATGCCGAGGTTAGAGAAATTGACGAGTTCTACACTTCAACAACCCCGATGATTCTTACTTTTATTTTTTAACACAGATTTAGTTACCAGACTGTAGAGTTATGTCATGACCAGAACATCTTCGAGTACTGACAGGCTCCTAGCAATGAGAATCCGAGGACTTAACGTTATTTTATAAGAGACTGTAACTATTGGCAGGGCCCTATAGTTGATGGTAGACGGTGAATTACTTGAACAAAGTCTAAATTACAGAATTGGGTTGTTGTTTAGATTTATTTGATGGTGAAAGTTTACCAACAGAATGTCGACAAATTGAATGTTGCATTTTAAAAAATGGACCCAAATAATTCGAATACGTTTGTGCTGAGATCCATGACTGATGATTGAAACATACAACAAGTAAACATGTGATCAATGACTGATGATTGAAACATACAACAAATAAACCTGTGAATCATAACTAATGATTGAAACATACAACAAGTAAACCTGTGATCCATTACTAATGATTGAAACATACAACAAGTAAACCTGTGTATCATAACTAATGATTGAAACATACAACAAGTAAACCTGTGATCCATGACTAATGATTGAAACTTACAAGAAATAAACCTGTGAATCATAACTAATGATTGAAACATACAACAAGTAAACCTGTGATACATGACTAATGATTGAAACATACAACAAGTAAACCTGTGATCCATGACTAATGATTGAAACATACAACAAGTAAACCTGTCTGAAAATCGACAAACGCGTCGGCTTGGTGAATGCCATCATTATCATCATGATGTGTTGATCAACAGATATTTGTGGTCGGTTTGAAAGGTCATCGTGAATGTACCTCTTCCATCCACTCAGTGTGTCTGACCTTTCATATTTCTGATAGCTGGTGCTAATTATGCCGGACAACAAACCAGTTTAATCAGGATTGGAAAATATTGACCAGTTACTGCAAGTCCAGTATTATTCTAAAAAAAACTATTCAGCTTTATTCATTTGTCATTGATCATTATGTATTGAACAATTTCTTCTTAGTAAATAATAATTGTGTTATATCCAGTTAACAATGTACACAAGTTTATACAGACCGCTATATCAATATCGATTATACAGACCTCTATAACAATATAGATTTTACAGACACCTATATCAATATGGATTATACAGACCTCTATATCAATATAGATTATACAGACCCGTATATCAATATGGATTATACAGACCTCTATATCAATATAGATTATACAGACCCGTATATCAATATGGATTATACAGACCTCTATATCAATATGGATTATACAGACCTCTATATCAATATGGATTATACAGACCTCTATATCAATATAGATTATACAGACCTCTATAACAATGTAGATTATACAGACTCATATATCAATATAGATTATACAGACCTCTATAACAATGTAGATTATACAGACTCCTATATCAATATAGATTATACAGACCTCTATAACAATATAGATTATACAGACCTCTATAACAATATAGATTATACAGACTCCTATATCAATATAGATTATACAGACTCCTATATCAATATAGATTATACAGACCTCTATAACAATATAGATTATACAGACCTCTATAACAATATAGATTATACAGACCTCTATAACAATATTACTTTGTTTTAGGTTTACCAAGTACCCTCGGTTATTATTAAAAGAAACATTATGGTTTACTAGCTTTACCATGCAAAGCCTTTGCATAGAGATAGACTATTGTTCAGCTTTGATACATATTTATTTTTTTTTAAGTTATGAACGAAATCTAAAATCGCATTAGTTGTTATTTCTTTCCCTTACAACAACCTAAAGAATAAATTATTTCAATAAAAAAAGTTTTTAAAAGTCTGTCAGAGATTTAATTATATGTTGTTAGTTTTCATTAAAACAATCAAAAGGATAAATTATATTTAAAAAAATAAATAAATAAATAAAAACAACATGATGACCGTGAGAGGAATCGAACCTGGACAGCCAGCATAAAAAAAAAACAAGTTGCTTAGCCATTCAGCCTCCACTTCATATATTCGTATTATAATTGTACTAGCTGTACCCTGCAAAACCTTTGCATAGAGTTATATCCCCTTATGCTTGATTGGTAGGTAGGCTAGGTTATTTTTTTGGTTTCGGGCAGATCCGATTTTTTTCATGGTTGTATTTTAAACTGGAGTACTGTTGTATTCATTCTTTACTTTCGATTTAACGCACACTGGAAATGAGTATTATTATATATGATTGTATTATATTTAAGATTGCTCGATTATTTTGCACTTTCACTTGACTTAGCCCTATATAATCTTAATTAAAAATTTATAAATGAATCAAAGCACTATATATTTTAAAAAAAAATATTAAAATAGCTGAGAACTAAATTCTATAGAAATTAGCAGAATTTTTTAATTTTTTTTATTAGATCGACTTTAAAAAAGAAATTCATTTACGAAATTAGTTACGACGAACGCGCTCGCTATTCTCATATGTCGGAGAATTTTCGATTACTATTGTTTACGTTTGACGATCTTAAAATGCTATCTGTCGAAATAAAAACAACAATAATTTGAATGAAATTATGTGATAGTAACGATTTAATATTTGGGACTTTTTACGTTTTATAAAAACCACAGAAACTTTTTTGAAACTAGATTATTTTAAAAGAAATATCGAAGTGAGACCAGTGCAAAAAAGCATAACGCCATGTTTAAGATTTTAAACTGGAATACTGTTATATTAATTCTTTACTTTCTATTTAACGCAGACGTGAGACCCTTTTCAACCAAAATATCAAGGGCAGTCAGGTATGAGCCGCCCTCCTGTTTCATTACGCATAGTAAATATTATTGGAAGACATTCCTCATAATCAATATGTTAACATACTTTTAATTAGCTTAACAATAACAAAAAACAGCTCATTATGAGCCACACAAAACTCAACAATTAGCAACAAGTTTGCTCTAAGAGCCGCAAACTGTTGTATTTGACCACCAGTCTGTTATACCTTTATTATTCTTTTTTAGAAATCATTTGATCAGCCATTTCTGTTGAATAATTTGTTGTGTTGACCCTGCTGTCTAGAATATTTTATATTTACGAGTCCATACACAGCAGAGTAATAAAGAAGTTCCACGTAAAGTCAGGGGAATATTTACAAAATATATTGTTAACATTTTCAAATGTGGCCTCACTTAATTCTGACATAATGCATATGACAACTTTGTGATGAAGCCTATTTCATTTTTATTAATTATATTGTTTAAGAGACACCGAACACTGGCAACAGGGCCGGATCTAGACTTGATAATGCCCTGAGCTATTTTGGAGATATGGGGAACTATAGAAGTCCAGAGATTTATATGTCAGTGCAAATATTCAAAGAGGCATAATAATCGCAAACTCTGGACAAACTAATAGGGTGGAATCAAGAGAGTAAGTTCTAAGCTATAGAAATGTTTAGATTACATGTAAATACTGGGCACTGACTGGTACACTTATCTGTGGTAACATATACAGCAAGAATCAGATATACAGACTGGGGCGTTCAGATACATAGATAGAGATATCGATAGATTAGTTAGATTGGTACATAGACCAATAGATTAGTTAGGAGATAGATAGATAGATAGATAGATGGATAGATAGATCAGATACAGAGATAGATAGATAGATAGATAGATAGATAGACAGATAGATAGACAGGTAGTAATATAAAAGGAGGCAGAGAAAGATGTCCATATTTGTGTAGTAGTAGAGATTCAACAAATCAGATGGGGTTCAACTGACGTTCATCAACAAACAAATCAGAGGGGTTAACTTACGTGCATCAACAAACAAAGCTGATGAATCCAACTTACGTTCATCAACAAAACAAAACAGAGGGGTTCAACTTACGTTCACCAACAAACAAAACAGAGGGGTCCAACTTACGTTCATCAACAAACAGAAACAGAGGGGTTCAACTTACGTTCATCAACAAACAAAACAGAGGGTCCAACTTACTTTCATCAACAAACAAAACAGAGGGGTTCAACCTATTTTCATCATCAAACAAAGCGAGGGGTTCTAATTGACGTTCATCAACAAACACAACAGAGGGGTTCAACTTACTTTCATCAATGTCGGATGACATTTATCTAGGTCATTTTCTTTGGTCAATGGTAACTACGTCACTACACTTTGTACCATCAGTGGGTCGTTGACCAAAGTATCGGTACCCAGGGCGCCTGCCAGTGGAAGGAAGAGATCTTTACGTTGTTTCCTGGTACCTGGGATGCTGGGGCCGAAATGTCTAGTCTTGACCCTGAGTGGGAGTGGCCACCTGCAAGAAAAATGACCTACATTAGTCACCAAAGGTCACCGGACCAAATAGTGAAACAAGCAGAAATCTAAAATAAAGGTTCTAGCTTACTTTGTGGGACTAGCACAGCTTTCGATGCTTTACTTCCTCACTCAGGCCTGTCATGGAATCTGTCACTCAGGTCTATCGTGCAATCTGTCACTCAGGCATGTCATGTAATCTGTCACTCAGGTACATATTATCTCTTTTCTTATTACTAGTAACATTAACGAAAAAGAAACTGTTAGTGTCAGATGTATGCTGGGAGGCTAAAATAAAGGACAAGAAAAATAGTTAAATGGTCTTAGTTACGACTATGGGCTTCTGCTAGGAATTTATTCCAGGGGGGACAAATAAACAACTCGAAGACATTTTTTTTAAATGTAAGGGGGGAGCAAACACCCTGCCTATTATAAGAGCATTTTTTCAAAATGTAGAGAGAAGGGGGCAAATGCCCCCCTGCTCCCCTCTCATAGAATACGCCCAGGAGATAATAACAATAAATATTTGAAATAGCTCAGTTGAAACATGTATGAAAATAGAGTGGAGAGATTTAACTGAGAATTCACACAAACACACACACACATGGTGAATCTAAATAAAGTGTGGAGTAAAAATAAATAATTAAATCTCTCAGATCAATTGAAAAAAGTGAAGTTCCCTTAGCCCTAACGGGCCATCGGGGCAGATGAAATGTAGAATTCATGTTTTTATAACCTTGGCACATGAAGGGGATTGTGGGAAAGGTAGCACAACGCCCAGCTGCCTGTACTTCCCAACCTAAGTCTGGGATCCATTTAAAGCTGGTTGAACTTGTGGGACGACTTTGTACCAAATTTAACCTGGAAAAATTTCCATGGGCCTCTACTGAGGACTCGAATCCCAGGTCTCCCTAGGTCGACAGTCGAGTATCCACACCACCTCGGCCATCCGTCCCAGATCACACTGAATGATTGAAATCATCTCTGATAAATTGTATACAGACAGAGAAAAGAGTATTTAGATAGAGTTCATTGTATACATATAGAGTTCAATGTCTACAGATAGAGTTCAATGTATACAGATAGGGCACATGGTGGGATACAGATGAGGGTTAACCCTGTTATTAATGACTCTGCTATTCAGTGGATGGAGTGGTCAGTTGCCCAACGTCCAGAATGTCTTAACCATAAAACGTCGTGACCTTTTTATAAAACTAATGGACATTGACTAGACCTGAGTAAAGACCCCGACACTCAAGCGGTCCAAGGCGCATTCCAGTAGGCACGCTCATAATTAAAGAAGTTTATAAGTCTTGTACACAATTACAGTAGGAGTAGACACATTGAATAAAGTATTACTTGTCTAAGTATTCAGACATAAATGCTTCATGTTCATATCTATTAGTACAAGTCCTGAACATAGTTCTGGTCAAATTTTCATCAAGGGCTTAGAGTTGATTTGTAATGTCCCTGCCAATCAGTGTCCTCTTATATACAGGTCAGGTAGGGTTCCTTTGATCATCAGGTACTCAATACTCTGACGAGGGCAGAAAATATACCGACACAACCTGGTAGCAACAATAGAAACCTGGTGAAGAGAAACCATCAAAAGCCGACCATTGTATGTATGAACAGACTCGCTGGATGAAATGTTACACAAACTACGTCATCTAATGTTAGCATTTCATGACGTAAAACGATAAAAGATAATCGTCACTCTTGTTCTGGTAGTCACATGAAAACAAGCTGGAGAACTTAGATATTTTGTCTTGATTTTTAACAAATCAGAAAACAGAAATGTTGAAGGTTATAAAGATTAATTTACCTGAAAATTTTCCATCTCCAATTGACGTTGATTCAAATTCTGGAGAGTCTACTGAACTGCTTCTCCGTAATGGTTTGTAGTAAAACTTGTATTACTGTAAGCATGCATTCTGAATAGGTGAATTCAAAATTATGTCTAGCTTAGAGAAATCATATGGTGCTAAGGGTTAGAAACACAGTAAAGCAGACAAATTAATCTATAAATTCATACATACATAGATACATTCATACATATATATAAATATATTACTTGTTATTTATTGTTTTTCTTTTGTTTTGTTTATTTGTTATGGTTAAGAAAAAAGAAAACGTCAATCTATCATTGACAATGTGGCAAATTATTGAATGAGTCTAATATTTTACTTAATAGAGCAAGGTCACGTTATCATCAATTGTTATTTCCTTTCACCATCCATTTGTAAAACATGACCAGACCAGACTAATCTGGCTAGCTTCGTTATTTTCTCCAGGCTTTTAAGCGTCTTGTATACATACATTCATGCGTGTAAAGAGTTCTTCTAGAGACTACACACCTTAACTGATTAAGTATACCATTAATTGACAACACAAATCTAATTGACTTACACACCCTAATTGACTACACACCTTAATTTACTACACACCTTAACTCGACTGACTACATAAATTCAATGATCCAAGGCATTACATATAAATCGATAGACGTGTCTGCCATATAGCCAATGATGCAATGGCAAAGGGAGGGGTGGGGTACTTCCGCTACCGGGTGTACAAATACATCACCCAGTGGCGTAAAGAGCTTGTGTGCCTCTTGGGGAGGACTCTTATAAATGTAATACATTTACTTTTGCAATAGCGGTCTATCCATGAAATATGTACCAACGTAGCGGCTTTTGTGAGGTAAAGCATCAGAAGAAACAGTCGCTAGCCTCGTGCAATGAGGCAGGTCTTGATTTTTGGAGATTTGTTTTATTGTTACCTAACAGTAGCGAAATTTAAACTTTTGTTTCAGGCCCTGTTTTTGAATATTCGCCATATACGCACAACTGATCTCTTCCTAGACCCCTCGCAGTGTTGCCCTTGTATAAACGCTTTATTTACCTACTGCGCCAGAGCTATTGCTGGTCACAGTTACATCAGATATCCCCCGGGCTGATGGCAAACAGATATAAAACATCGTGTTTTTCTGGAAATCTAGAACCGGATTGTATGTAATTTATAAAGGGAAAATATTGATCCAAAGATTGAACGATTTAAAATTGAAACTATTTTAATACAAATTAAGTATATGGGGTATCTGTGTATTTCACCATGTCATACAATCCCACCCACCCCCCCCCCCACCCCCACACCCAGTTGACACCCATTCCCTGATACAAAAAATAAATTAAAGATTTACATAATAGAGTTTTTGCAGGGATTGAGAAATGAATCCATCTTATTATATTGAAATAATGAAATAATATACTGAAAATACAAACACTGAACTAATGACGAATTCCACGGATTATTCTCAGATTCTGGATTGTGCCGCCCTATGCGATCAAATAGCGATTATTTTACCTAACTACACATTTTTGTTAGGAAAATCGTGTTGTTGTATTTTGGTTGGGATACATATATATTATATCTCATGTATAGAGGAATTTAATAATTAAAAACCTGAGCTATTTAGAGTTCAAACTATTTCATACGGATTAAGTTCGTATTAAGATGTATCACGTCACTGAACACTGAAAATGCCGCCCCCTTCGGCAGCAGATAAAGTGCCGCCCGAAGTGGACCGTATTTTTCCCTCCCA
>JAGDYQ010000040.1:3271629-3286704 GCA_021962125.1 Bulinus truncatus
TCATGCTGGAAATGGGAGGGAAAAGACGGTTCACTCCGGGCGGCACTTTATCTGCTGCCGAAGGGGGCGGCATTTTTAGTGTTCATTGACGTGATTCCTCAGAATACGAACTTAATCCGTATGAAATAGTTTGAACTCTAAATAGCTATTCAATTCCTCTATACATGAGATATAATATTTATGTATCCCAACCAAAAAACAAAAACACGATTTTCCTAACGAAAATGTGTAGTTAGGTAAAATAATCGCTAAATGATAGCATAGGGCGGCACAAACCGTTCTTTAACAACTCCAGAATCTGAGAATAATCCGTGGAATTCCTAATTAGTTTAGTGTTTGTGTTTTCAGTGTATTATTTCATTATTTCAATATAATAAAAACTCTATTATGTAAATCTTTAATTTTTTTTTGTATTAGAGAAGTGGTGTCAGCTGGGTGAGGGGGGTGTCTGACGTGGTGAAATACACAGATACCCCATGAACTTCATTTGTATTAAAACAGTTTCAATTTTAAATCGTTCAATCTTTGGATCAATATTTTCCCTTTATAAATTACATACAATCCGGTTCTAGATTTCCACAAAAACTCGATGTTTTATATTTGTTTGCCATCAGCCCCGGGGGACATCTGATGTACCTGTGACCAGCAATAGCTCTGGCGCAGTGGGTAAATAAAACGTGTATACAAAGGCAACACTGCGGGGGGGGGGGGGGGTCTAGGAAGAGATCATTTGAATGTCTATAGCGAATGTTAAAAACAGGGCCTGAAACAAAGGTTTAGTTTCGCTAACTGTTAGGTAGCAATAAAACAAAATCTCAAAAAATACGAGCTACCTAATGCACGAGGCCAGCGACTGTTTCCCCTGATGCTACTTACAAAAGCCGCTACATTGGTACATATTTCATGGACAGACCGCTATTTAAAGGTAAATGTATTGCATTTGTAAAGTCCTCCCCCAGAGGCACAAAAGCTGTTTACGCCACTGGGTGCATGTATTTGTACACTCTGTAGCGGAAGTACGCCCCACCCCCTCTATTTCCATTTGCATCAACTGCATGTATCGCAGACAAGACAACCAATTTACATGCAATGCCTTGAATCAATTAAGGTGTGTAGTCAATTAAGGTGTGTAGTCAATTAAGATGTGTAGTCAATTAAGGTGTGTAATCAATTAAGGTGTGTAGTCTCTAGACGAAATCTTACACGCATGAATATATGTATACAAGACGCTTAAAAACCTGGAGAAAATAACCGACTATTGAGATAATTATAGTCTGGTCATGTTTTACAAATGGACAATGAAAGGAAATAACAATTGATGATTACGTGACCTTGCTCTATTAACTAAATAGTGGACTCATTCATTAATTTGCCACATAGCCAGTATAAGATTGAAGTTTTCTTTTTTCTTAACAAAAACAAACAAACAAAACAAAAGAAAAACAATAAATAACAAGTAATATATATATATATATATATATATATATATATATATATATATATATATATGAATATATAGATTAATTTGTCTGTTTTAATGTGTTGCAAACGCCTAGCAAATATGATTTCTCTATGCTAGACATAATTTTGAATTCACCTATTCAGAATGCATGCTTACAGTAATACAAGTTTACTACACACCATTACGGAGAAACAGTTTATTGACTCTCCAGAATTCGAATCAACGTCGACTGGAGATGAAAAATTTCAGGTAAAGTTATCTTTATATTCTTTAACATTTCTGTTTCCTGATTTGTTAACCACATCAAAACAAAATATCTAAGTGCAGCTTGTTTTCATGTGACTATAGAACAAGAGTGACAATTATCTTTTATCATTCTACATCATGAAACGATATCGTTGGATGACGTAGTTTGTGTAATATTTCATCCAACGAATCTGTTCATACATACAATGGTCAGTTTTTGATGGTTTCTCTTCACCAGGTTTCTATTGTTGCTGCCAGTTTGTGTCGGTACATTTTCTGGCCTCGTCAGAGTATTGAGTACCTGCTGATCAAAGAACCCTACCTGGCCTGTATTATGAAGACACTGATTGGCAGGGACATTACCAATAAACTCTACGCCCTTAATGAAAAGGTGAGCAGAAATGTGTTCAAACTTGTATTAATACATATGAGCATGAAGCATTTATAATGAAAAGGTGAGCAGAAATGTGTTCAAAATTGTATTAATACATATGAGCATGAAGCATTTATAATGAAAAGGTGAGCAGAAATGTGTTCAAACTTGTATTAATACATATGAACATGAAGCATTTATAATGAAAAGGTGAGCAGAAATGTGTTCAAACTTGTATTAATAGATATGAACATGAAGCATTTATAATGAAAAGGTGAGCAGAAATGTGTTCAAACTTGTATTAATACATATGAGCATGAAGCATTTATAATGAAAAGATGAGCAGAAATGTGTTCAAACTTGTATTAATACATATGAGCATGAAGCATTTATAATGAAAAGGTGAGCAGAAATGTGTTCAAACTTGTATTAATACATATGAGCATGAAGCATTTATAATGTAAAGGTGAGCAGAAATGTGTTCAAACTTGTATTAATACATATGAGCATGAAGCATTTATGTCTGAATACTTAGACAAGTAAAACTTGTTCAGTGTGTCAACTCAAACTGTAATAGTCCAAGACTTATAAACTTCTTTAATTACAAGCGTGCCTACTGGAATGCCCTTGAACCGCTGAGTGTCAAGGTCTTCTCAGGTCCAGTCAATGTCCACTAGTTTTAAAAAAAGGTCACTTGACGTTTTATGGTTAAGTCAACTGGACGTTGTACTAGCCACTCCATCCACTGAATAGCAACGTCATTAATAACAGGTTAACTCTATCTGTATAAATGAACTCTATCTGTATAAATTAACTCTATCTGTATACAATGAACTCTATCTGTATACAATGAATTGTATCTGTATACATTGAACTCTATCTGTATACAATGAAATGTATCTGTATAAATTGAACTCTATTTGTATACAACGAACTCTATCTAAATACTCTTATCTCTATCTGTATACAATTTATAAGAGATGATTTCAATCTATTCAATTGATCTGGGACGGATGGCCGAGTGGTGTAGATACTCGACTGTCGACCTGAGAGTCCTGGGTTCGATCCTCGGTGAGGCCCATGGAAATTTTTCCAGGTGAAATTTGGTACAAAGTCGTCCCACAAGTTGACCCAGCTTTAAATGGGTACCTGACTTAGGTTGGGGAGATAAAGGCGGCTGGGCGTTGTGCTAACCACACAATCCCTTTATATGCCGAGGTTTTGGAAACAGATGAATTCTACACTTCATCTGCCCCGATGGCCCGTTAGGGCTAAGGGAACTTTACTTTTTCAATTGATCTGAGAGATTAATTATGTATTTTACTACACACTTTATTTTGTGTGTGTGTTTGTGTGAATTCTGAGCTAAATCTCTCCACTCTATTTCGTACGTTTCAACTGAACTATAACAAATATTTATTGTCATAACCATGGGCCTATTCAGGGGGGGGGGCAAGGGGAGCATTGGCCCCCCCCCCCACATTTTGAAAAAAAATGTCACATAAGAGGGGGGTATTTGCTCCCCCCCTTCATTTAAAAAAAAATGTCATAAAGTTGTTATTTGCCCCCCCCCCCGGAAAATTTTTGCCCCCCCCCCTGGAAAACTTCCTAGCGAAGCCCATGGTCATAACTAAGACCGTTTAAATATTTTTCTTGTCATATTTTAGCCTCTAGCATACATCTGACACTAACAGTTTTCTTTTCGTTAATGTTACTAGAAATAAGAATAGAGATAATGTGTGCCTGAGTGACAGATTGCATGACAGTCCTGAGTGACAGATTGCATGACAGGCCTGAGTGACAGATTGCACGACAGACCTGAGTGACAGATTGCATGACAGGCCTGAGTGACAGATTGCATGACATGCCTGAGTGACAGATTGCATGACAGTCCTGAGTGACAGATTGCATGACAGGCCTGAGTGACAGATTGCATGACATACCTGAGTGACAGATTGCATGACAGTCCTGAGTGACAGATTGCATGACATGCCTGAGTGACAGATTGCATGACAGTCCTGAGTGACAGATTGCATGACAGGCCTGAGTGACAGATTGCATGAAAGTCCTGAGTGACAGATTGCATGACAGGCCTGAGTGACAGATTGCATGACATGCCTGAGTGACAGATTGCATGACAGTCCTGAGTGACAGATTGCATGACATGCCTGAGTGACAGATTGCATGACAGTCCTGAGTGACAGATTGCATGACAGGCCTGAGTGACAGATTGCACGACAGACCTGAGTGACAGATTGCATGACAGGCCTGAGTGACAGATTGCATGACATGCCTGAGTGACATATTGCATGAAAGTCCTGAGTGACAGATTGCATGACAGGCCTGAGTGACAGATTGCATGACATACCTGAGTGACAGATTGCATGACAGTCCTGAGTGACAGATTGCATGACCTGCCTGAGTGACAGATTGCATGACAGTCCTGAGTGACAGATTGCATAACAGGCCTGAGTGACAGATTGCACGACAGACCTGAGTGACAGATTGCACGACAGACCTGAGTGACAGATTGCACGACAGACCTGAGTGACAGATTGCAGACAGGTCTGAGTGACAGTAAAGCATCGAGAGCCGTGCTAGTCCCACAAAGTAGCTTCAGACACTATATTTTAGACCTTAACTTGTTTAACTGTTTGGTCCGGTGACCTGTGGTGACTAATGTAGGTCATTTTCCTTGCAGGTGGCCACACCAGCAGGGTCAAGACTAGACATTCGACTTCCCAGCATCCCCGGTGCCAGGAAACAACGTAAAGATCTCCGCCGTGCACTGGCAGGCGCCCTGGGTACCGATACTTTGGTCAACGACACTGAAGATAAAAATTATAGTGACGTAGTTACCATAGATCAAGAAAATGACCTGGACAAATCATCCGACATTGATGAAAGTAAGTTGAACCTCTCTGTTTTGTTGAATCTATTCTTCTACACAAATATGGACATCTCTTCTTTCTCTGCCTCCTTTTATATTTCTATCTATCTATCTATCTATCCATCCATCCATCCATCCATCCATCCATCCATCCATCCATCCATCCATCCATCCATCCATCCATCCATCCATCTATCTATCTATCTATCTATCTATCTATCTATCTATCTATCTATCTATCTATCTCTAACTAATCTATTGATCTATATACCAATCTGACTAATCTATCAATATCTCTATCTGCCTATGTGACCGTCAGTCTGTATGTCTGTCTGATTCTTATTGTATATGTTACTACAGATGAGTGTAGCAGTCAGTGCAGTATTTACGTATAATCTAAACAAGCTATAGCTTAGGGCTCCCACTCTCTTGGGGGTCCACTCTAATAGTTGTCCGAGTTCGCGATTGTCATATATATTTAAATATTTGGCACTGACATAAAATATCTGGACTTATAAAGTACCCCATATCTCAAATAGCTCAGGGCATTATCAAGTCTAGATCCGGCCCTGTTACCAGTGTTCGGTGTCTCTTAAAAAATATAATTAATACAAATGAAATGAGCTTCATCTAAAGTTGTCATATCCGTATATCAGAATTGAGTGAAGCCATTTAAATGTAACATTATATTTTGTAATATTTACGACTTTACGAGGAACTTCTTTATTACTCTGCTGTGTGTGGACTCGTAAATATAAAATATTCTAGACAGCAGGCTCAACACAATTATTCAACAGAAATGTCTGATCAAATGATTTCTAAAAAAGAATAATAAAGGTATAACAGACGGGTGGTCAAATAAAACAGTTCGAGAGCCATATTGTGGGTCATTGTTGAGTTTTGTGTGGCTCTTATTGAGCTGTTTTTTTGTTATTGTTAAGCTAATTGTCTATAATACAAATTTTACATCATATGTTCCGACTTCCGTCTGTCATCGCTACTTCCGTCTGTCATCGCGACTTCCGTCTGTCATCCAACATGGCGGCATAAACAATTCATCCAAGATGGCGGCATAAACAATTCAAAGATGGCAGAAACATGTACTGTTTTCTTAACATGTATAATCCGGCTACCAACTGGACAGCCGAGTAAGAATAATCTCCAACATGGCTGCCAGAATTGACATTGGACCAGCCATATGTTTAGTGCCGAGGTTGATGAAACAACGTACACTAACATACGACAGGTAAGATCATGAATGCCAATTGGCAATCACAATGTAATACTGTTTTCGACCGCCTCAATTATTACCAAAGGTTAATAAAGCGATCTTAGGAGAAGTAACACAAAATCATGCCAAAATATTTTGTGATACTCTACGAAACAAATTTGTAATCGATTGTGGTTCTAAAAGGCTTATTTATATCTCACAGTAACGTAATAAATCTATGGTGTTCAATTTGTTATTAAATGAGAAGCGATCATAAAAGAAATATTTACAGAAATCGTTCAATTAATATTATGTGTTATGTTTCACAATCTCAATTTTAAACCAAAATTATGGACACCTAAATATTATGTAATATTTATATTGTTTAAATTGTTATTATTTGTAAAATATGTCTATTTCTAATGTACAATTATTTCCCTTTATTACTAACCTAAAATACGTCACATTTCTTTTTCATTTTTTGACTATTACGTCACGAATAATTGAATAAGGGTTGAGTTTGAGTAGCGCCGTACACAATGTTTACAATGCAAACTAACCCATTTATGATGGGGGCTTCACACAGAGGGTGTATGGAGGGGGCCCAGTTTTAGGAGGGCCCCCCAAAATATTTTTTAAACTAAATATTAAGTACATTATCTCATGTCAAAATGTAGTGGCTCCCGAAGATGCCTAAAATCCCTTGGTTCGGCATTGGCTTCACAGAACTATAATGTTGAAAGCTTTGACATGTCTTTCTTTTTTAAGAGGCCTAATGTTTTCTGCGTCCTCGGCCTCAACTGCATTGATGGAATACTTTGTTTTTAATTGAAGGTTAGCTAAAAGCTACACAACGATTCTTTCTTCTCGGCACCAAGCTCGAGAAGCGTCAAAAAATTATCGCATGTCAAAATGCAGGGGAAGCCCCCAAAGAGGCCAAGCCCACCGGGCCCCTAAATCCCTAGGCTCTGCACTGCCGGGTCGGCAATTTTTCTTAGTTAATTGTACTATGCTACAATGTGTATAACAGTAAATAAACCACATGATAAACATGTAGCGTTTTGCTTAACACAAGCACTCACTCACGTCTCTCTATTTTTTGAAAAAAAAAAACGCCATGTTGAACATCATAAAACATTAAATGAATAACTGTTTGGAAAGGAGTCCATTAAAATATTATGAAGGAATATGATTTTAAGAGTTGTTGTTTATGTTTACCCATAGTGAGGATTATTTTCTTTGGGAGGAACTATTTAACATATGAACTTTATTTGATGTATTATTAGGTGTCCCTATTCTCAAATGTATTTTGGCTACAATAATCTGTTCATGTCCTTGGGGCCACTGCAAGTATATAGACTGATTGTTAACAAGCTAAAATATATATCACCAATTTCAACTCCAACTGTGTGCCTAATCGCCGGTCCGGGTACCGGGCCTTTGATAACTAGTTTAAAAAAAATGTTAACATATTGATTATGAGGAAGGTCTTCCAATAATATTTACTGGAAATGAAACAGGAGGGCGGCTCTTATCGCCCTCATACCTGGCTGCCCTTGATATTTTGGTTGAAACGAATCTATATAAATAATAGCGGTCTCACGTCTGCGTTAAATCGAAAGTAAAGAATTGATACAACATTATTCCAGTTTAAAATCTTAAACATGGCGCTTTTTGCCTGGTCTCAATTCGATATTTCTTTTTAAAAAGAATCTAGTTTTAAAAAGTTTCTGTGGTTTTTATAAAACGTAAAAAGTCCCAAATATTAAACCGTTACAATCACATAATATCATTCAAATTATTGTTGTTTTTATTTCAACTAATAGCATTTTAAAATCGTCAAACGTAAACAATAGTAGGCCTAATAATCGAAAATTCTCCGACATATGAGAATAGCGAGCGCGTTCGTCATAACTAATTTCATAAATAAAGTTGTTTTTAAAAGTCGATCTAATATAAAAAAAAATAAAAGAAATTCTGCTAATTTCTATACAATTTAGTTCTCAGCTATTTTAATATTTCATTTTTAGAGCATTTTCGAAAAAAAAAATGCTCTATTGTCCCCGTTTTGTCTGTCTGTCTGTCTGTCATCACCCTAGATCTCAACAACCATAAGTCCTAGACCCATGATATATATATCATTTTGTAGTTCTTGGCCTGCCAAGAAATGACTTTTTTCCATTTCGCGATAGGACCTCTGAGGGCCGGGCTTCAGGGCTCCTAAGGGGCTTATATATTATATATACACCTTGTACGTTCAATAACCCATTCATTTGGTGCGAAATACTGCAGCACGTAGTTTCACCAAGATTTATTAAGAAACTCATCAAATGAAATAGTAAGCTTGTGTTCTGAGTTTAATTGAAAGTATCAGAGCTATGCAACAATTGACGGAGTTTTCGGACGATTAAATGACTATAATTTCGAATGTTTTCAATTATGAGTCCTATTTCAGTAACCACAAACCACTTGTAGTTAGATTTAAGAGAAAATATTTTTTTTTCAAATATAAAGAAACGTCTTTATAATTTTTTTTTACAGATATATGCATTACACAATTGAATTTATAAACATTTCCAAAATTTACAAATATTTACTGAAAGCTAACAAACGTACTGATACATAACACGAAAATGCGCTAACACGTCCTGTGTCCAGAATGGAACAGGCTTAATTGCTTGTTTTTTAAATATATAGTGCTTTGATTCATTTATAAATTTTTAATTAAGATTATATAGGCCTAAATCAAGTGAAAGTGCAAAATAATCGAGCAATCTTTAATATAATACAATAAAATTATAATACGAATATATGACGTGGAGACTGAATGGCTCGCTTTTTTTATGCTGGCTATCCAGGGTCGATTCTTCTCACGTTCATTATGTTGTTTTTATTTATTTATTTATTTTTTTTATAAAATTTATTTTTCTTTAATATAATTTATCCTTTTGATTGTTATAATGAAAACTAACAACATGTAATTAAATCTCTTTGACAGATTTTTTAAAACTTTTTTTATTGAAATATTTTATTCTTTAGGTTGTTGAAAGGAAAATAAACAACTAATGCGAGTTTAGATTTCGTTCATAACTTTAAAAAAAAATTAAATATGTATCAAAGCTGAACAATAGTCTATCTCTATGCAAAGGCTTTGCAGATCTCGAGTAAAGCTAGTAAACCATAATATTTTTTTTAATAATAACCGAGGGTACTTGGTAAACCTAAAATAAAGTAATATTGATATAGGAGTCTGTATAATCTATACTAATATAGCGGTCTGTATAATCTATATTGTTATGGCGGTCTGTATAATCCATATTGATATAGCGGTCTGTATAACCTATAAACTTGTGTACATTGTTAACTGGATTTAACACAATTATTATTTATTAAGAAGAAATTGTTCAATACATAATGATCAATGACAAATGAATAAAGCTGAATAGTTTTTTTTTAGAATAATACTGGACTTGTAGTTACTGGTCAATATTTTCCAATCCTGATTAAACTGGTTTGTTGTCCGGCATAATTAGCACCAGCTATCAGAAATATGAAAGGTCAGACACACAGATTGGATGGAAGAGCTACATTCACGATGACCTTTCAAACCGACCACAAATATCTGTTGATCAACACATCATGATGATAATGATGGCATTCACCAAGCCGACACGTTTGTCGATTTTCAGACAGGTTTACTTGTTGTATGTTTCAATCATTAGTCATGGATCACAGGTTTACTTGTTGTATGTTTCAATCATTAGTCATGGATCACAGGTTTACTTGTTGTATGTTTCAATCATTAGTTATGATTCACAGGTCTACTTGTTGTATGTTTCAATCATTAGTCATGGATCACAGGTTTACTTGTTGTATGTTTCAATCATTAGTCATGGATCACAGGTTTACTTGTTGTATGTTTCAATCATTAGTTATTATTCACAGGTCTACTTGTTGTATGTTTCAATCATTAGTTATGATTCACAGGTTTACTTGTTGTATGTTTCAATCATTAGTCATGGATCACAGGTTTACTTGTTGTATGTTTCAATCATTAGTCATGGATCACAGGTTTACTTGTTGTATGTTTCAATCATTAGTCATAGATCACAGGTTTACTTGTTGTATGTTTCAATCATTAGTTATGATTCACAGGTTTACTTGTTGTATGTTTCAATCATTAGTTATGATTCACAGGTTTACTTGTTGTATGTTTCAATCATTAGTCATGGATCACAGGTTTACTTGTTGTATGTTTCAATCATTATCATGATCACAGGTTTACTTGTTGTATGTTTCATTCATTAGTTATTATTCACAGGTTTACTTGTTGTATGTTTCAATCATTAGTCATGATCACATGTTTACTTGTTGTATGTTTCAATCATTAGTTATTATTCACAGGTTTACTTGTTGTATGTTTCAATCATTAGTTATTATTCACAGGTTTACTTGTTGTATGTTTCAATCATTAGTTATGATTCACAGGTTTACTTGTTGTATGTTTCAATCATTAGTTATGATTCACAGGTTTACTTGTTGTATGTTTCAATCATTAGTCATGGATCACAGGTTTACTTGTTGTATGTTTCAATCATTAGTCATAGATCACAGGTTTACTTGTTGTATGTTTCAATCATTAGTTATGATTCACAGGTTTACTTGTTGTATGTTTCAATCATTAGTCATGGATTACAGGTTTACTTGTTGTATGTTTCAATCATTATCATGATCACAGGTTTACTTGTTGTATGTTTCAATCATTAGTTATTATTCACAGGTTTACTTGTTGTATGTTTCAATCATTAGTCATGATCACATGTTTACTTGTTGTATGTTTCAATCATTAGTTATTATTCACAGGTTTACTTGTTGTATGTTTCAATCATTAGTCATGGATCACAGCTTTACTTGTTGTATGTTTCAATCATTAGTTATTATTCACAGGTTTACTTGATGTGTGTTTCAATCATCAGTCATGGATCTCAGATCAAAACTTATTCGAATTATTTGGGTCCATTTTTTAAAATGCAACATTCAATTTGTCGACATTCTGTTGGTAAACTTTCACCATCAAATAAATCTAAACAACAACCCAATTCTGTAATATAGACTTTGTTCAAGTAATTTACCGTCTGCCATCAACTATAGGGCCCTGCCAATAGTTACAGTCTCTGACAAAATAACGTAAAGTCCTCGGATTCTCATTGGTAGGAGCCTGTCAGTACTCGAAGAAGTTCTGGTCATGAGATAACTCTATGGTAACCAAATCTGTGTTAAAAAATAAAAGTAAGAATCATCGGGGTTGGTGAAGTGTAGAACTCATCAATTTCTCTAACTTCGGCATATTTAGGGATTGTGTGGTTAGCACACAACGTACAGCTGCATTTACTTCCCCCATCCTAAGTCAGGTACCCATTTAAATCTGGGTAGACTTGTGGGACTTAACACCAAATCTCACCTGGAAAAGTGTCCATGGCTCTCACCAAGGATCGAACCATGAACTCTCAGGTCAACATTCGGGCATCTACACCACTCGGCCATACCTCCTACTACAACTGTGTTAAGGTTTTCGTAAAATGTTTATAACCAATTCTAAAAGTCTTGCTTAGTTGTTCTCTTATTCCACATATGTGATATGTTGTTTGTGCGAGATGCGCCTGAAAACTTTTCTAACGTGTTTCTTTTATTTAGCTTTTTGGCATACACATACTACAGACTTTCATTCAATGAGGCCACACACATACTACAGACTTTCATTCAATGATGCCATACATATACTACAGACTTTCATTCAATGAGGCCATACACATACTACAGACTTTCATTCAATGCGGCCACACACATACTACAGACTTTCATTCAATGATGCCATACATATACTACAGACTTTCATTCAATGAGGCCATACACATACTACAGACTTTCATTCAATGATGCCATACACATACTACAGACTTTCATTCAATGATGCCATGTACACACTACAGACTTTCATTCAATGATGCCATATACATTATTACATACTTTCAATCAACGTGGCCATACACATACTACAGACTTTCATTCAATGGTGCCATACACACACTACAGACTTTCATTCAATGTGACCTTTAAAAGTACGGTTGAATGTAATAAAAAATTATGCTTATTAAACTCTCTTTACAGAACATTCAAGACATTGACATTCATAGATTAGTGAAACAAATGACATTCATAGATTAGTGAAACAAATGAAATGAAGATCATTTATCTCTTGAGGCTTCTCCATAGAATATCTCCAACATCTTGTTGGCTGACATTGGAGTGAGCTAGTTATTTATTAGGGTGGGGGTGGGGGGTAAGGGAGATGTATCATAACAAGGAAAAGATAACCTGTCTTGGTCTGGTAGAAAAAACTTCATTCACGGCCTTACGTTGTAATGTCTCCTCCCGCCATTTGAACAAAACATGACTCCGTAATAATACCAGCAGTATTAAACTCTCGCATAATAAAGGAATGGTTCTATATTCTTTTGGTTAGTTATGTATCATTATTTTGACCATAGAATTGTTTCAGGCCATTGAGGTGATGAACTTTACATTTCCATTGCAATTATTCAATTAGCAGCAACAACGAAACTTCGTTATTGTAATTTTATGTGCCAGATTTGTTCAAGATTAAAAGGTTATAACATTAATAGCGAAATCCTTCTTTTCTATATCAAGTAAACAGCTGCCATTTATAGAACTTATGACGTCAATGCGGCAATATCAGTTTTTTTTACTCTAGCGATTATTGTGTGTGAAGAAAAGTAATAAATCCAGCCATATAGAGTAACCTTTTCTTTATTTCAAGAAATGTAAACTTTGTACTGTGATGTCATAAATGTAATATGATCTGACGTCACCGTGTGTGTGATATGTCAGTAAATGTGGTGGTTTATATGACATGTAAATCATGACGTAGTCATTAAATGACTGTGAATATGGCATAACAATCATGATACAGTATCTCTTCGACGGTGTATCATAATGGAAATCACGATACAGTCGTCAATCATATGACAATGTACATCATGTTGCAGTCAGTAATTGACGTGTATATGGTATTATGTAAATCATGTCACAGTCAGTAATTGACGTGTATATTGTATGTATGTAAATCATGTCACAGTCAGTAATTGACGTGTATATTGTATGTATGTAAATCATGTCACAGTCAGTAATTGACGTGTATATTGTATGTATGTACATCATGTCACAGTCAGTAATTGACGTGTATATTGTATGTATGTAAATCATGTCACAGTCAGTAATTGACGTGTATATTGTATGTATGTACATCATGTCACAGTCAGTAATTGACGTGTATATTGTATGTATGTAAATCATGTCACAGTCAGTAATTGACGTGTATATTGTATGTATGTACATCATGTCACAGTCAGTAATTGACGTGTATATTGTATGTATGTACATCATGTCACAGTCAGTAATTGACGTGTATATTGTATGTATGTAAATCATGTCACAGTCAGTAATTGACGTATATATTGTATGTATGTACATCATGTCACAGTCAGTAATTGACGTGTATATTGTATGTATGTAAATCATGTCACAGTCAGTAATTGACGTGTATATTGTATGTATGTACATCATGTCACAGTCAGTAATTGACGTGTATATTGTATGTATGTACATCATGTCACAGTCAGTAATTGACGTGTATATTGTATGTATGTACATTATGTCACAGTCAGTAATTGACGTGTATATTGTATGTATGTAAATCATGTCACAGTCAGTAATTGACGTGTATATTGTATGTATGTAAATCATGTCACAGTCAGTAATTGACGTGTATATTGTATGTATGTAAATCATGTCACAGTCTATCATCTGTGTTTGTAAATAGACTCACTCAGTCACCAGTCTATCATCAGTGTGTGTAAATAGATTCACTCAGTCACCTGTCTATCCTGTGTGTGTATGTAAATAGATTCACTCAGTAACCAGCCTATTATGTGTGCATGTGTGTGTATGTGTGTGTGTGTATGTATGTGTGTGTATGTGTGTGTATGTGTGTGTACGTGTGTGTATGTGTATTTTGTGTACGTGTGTGTGTATGTGTATTTTGTGTACGTGTGTGTGTATGTGTATTTTGTGTGTGTGTGTGTATGTGTGTGTATATGTGTGTATGTGTGTGTATGTGTGTGTGTATGTGTGTGTATTTGTGTGTATGTGTGTGTATGTGTGTGTGGATAGATTCACTCGGTTACCAGAATACCATGTGTATGTATGTGTGTGTATGTGTGTGTATGTGTGTTTATGTGTGTATGTGTGTGTGTATGTGTGTGTGGATAGATTCACTCAGTCACAGCCTATCATGTGTATGTGTGTGTATGTGTGTGTATGTGTATGTATGAGTGTATGTGTGTGTATGTGTGTGTATGTATGTGTATGTGTGTGTATGTGTGTGTATGTGTGTGTATGTATGTGTATGTGTGTGTATGTATGTGTGTGTTTGTGTATGTGTGTGTATGTATGTGTATGTGTGTGTATGTGTGTGTATGTATGTGTATGTGTGTGTATGTGTGTGTATGTGTGTGTACGTGTATGTGTGTGTATGTGAGTGTATGTGTGTGTGTATGTGTGTGTATTTGTGTGCATGTGTGTGTATGTGTGTGTGGATAGATTCACTCAGTCACAGCCTATCATGTGTATGTGTGTGTATATATGTGTGTATGTGTGTGTATGTATGTGTATGTGTGTGTGGATAGATTCACTCAGTCACCAGCCTATCATGTGTATGTATGTGTATGTATATGTATGTGTGTATATGTGTGTATGTGTGTGTATGTGTGTGTGTATGTGTGTATGTGTGTGTATGTGTGTGTATGTATGTGTAT
>JAGDYQ010000040.1:3287204-3372507 GCA_021962125.1 Bulinus truncatus
ATAGCTCTGGCGCAGTAGGTAAATAAAGCGTGTATACAAGGGCAACACTGCGGGGGGGGTCTAGGAAGAGATCATTTGTGCGTATATAGCGAATGTTAAAAACAGGGCCTGAAACAAAGGTTTAATTTCGCTACTGTTAGGTAACAATAAAACAAAATCTCCAAAAATAAGAGCTACCTAATTGCACGAGGCCAGCGACTGTTTCTCCTGATGCTACTTACAAAAGCCGCTACGTTGGTACATATTTCATGGACAGACCGCTATTTAAAAGTAAATGTATTACATTTGTAAAGTCCTCCCCAAGAGGCACACAAGCTGTTTACGCCACTGGGTGCATGTATTTGTACACCCTGTAGCGGAAGTACCCCCCACCCCCTCCCTTTCCATTTGCATCCGTTGCTTGTATCACAGACAAGACAACCGATTTACATGTAATGCCTTGGATCAATTAAGGTGTGTAGTCAGTCAATTAAGGTGTGTAGTCAATTAAGGTGTGTAGTCAATTAAGGTGTGTAGTCAATTAAGTTGTGTTGTCAATTAATGTGTGTAATCAATTAAGGTGTGTAGTCTCTAGAAGAAATCTTACACGCATGAATGTATGTATACAAGACGCTTAAAAACCTGGAGAAAATAACCGACTATTGAGATTATTATAGTCTGGTCATGTTTTACAAATGGACAGTGAAAGGAAATAACAATTGATGATTACGTGACCTTGCTCTATTAAGTAAATATTAGACTCATTCAATAATTTGCCACATAGCCAGTAAAAGATTGACGTTTTCTTTTTTCTTAACAAAAACAAACAAACAAAACAAAAGAAAAACAATAAATAACAAGTAATATATTTATATATATGTATGTATGTATGTATGTATGTATGAATTTATAGATTAATTTGTCTGTTTTAATGTGTTGCAAACGCCTAGCACATATGATTTCTCTAAGCTAGACATAATTTTGAATTCACCTATTCAGAATGCATGCTTACAGTAATACAAGTTTACTACAAACCATTACGGAGAAACAGTTCATTGACTCTCCAGAATTTGAATCAACGTCGACTGGAGATGAAAAATTTCAGGTAAAGTTATCTTTATATCCTTTAACATTTCTGTTTCCTGATTTGTTAAAAATCAAAACAAAATATCTAAGTTCAGCTTGTTTTCATGTGACTATAGAACAAGAGTGACGATTATCTTTTATCATTTTACATCATGAAATGCTAACATTAGATGACGTAGTTTGTGTAATATTTCATCCAACGAATCTGTTCATACATACAATGGTCAGCTTTTGATGGTTTCTCTTCACCAGGTTTCTATTGTTGCTGCCAGTTTGTGTCGGTACATTTTCTGGCCTCGTCAGAGTATTGAGTACCTGCTGATCAAAGAACCCTACCTGGCCTGTATTATGAAGACACTGATTGGCAGGGACATTACAAATAAACTCTACGCCCTTAATGAAAAGGTGAGCAGAAATATGTTCAGACTTGTATTAATAGATATGAACATGAAGCATTTATGTCTGAATACTTAGACAAGTAAAACTTGTTCAGTGTGTCTACTCAAACTGTAATTGTACAAGACTTATAAACTTCTTTAATTACAAGCGTGCCTACTGGAATGCCCTTGAACCGCTGAGTGTCGAGGTCTTCTCAGGTCCAGTCAATGTCCATTAGTTTTAAAAAAAGGTCACGACGTTTTATGGTTAAGACAACTGGACGTTGAACTAGCCACTCCATCCACTGAATAGCAGAGTCATTAATAACAGGTTAACTATATCTGTATACAATGAACCCTATCTGTATACATTGAACTCTATCTGTAAACATTGAACTCTATCTGTATACAATGAACTCTATCTAAATACTCTTTTCTCTATCTGTATACAATTTATAAGAGATGATTTCAATCTATTCAATTGATCTGGGACGGATGGCCGAGTGGTGTAGATACTCGACTGTCGACCTGAGAGTCCTGGGTTCGATCCTCGGTGAGGCCCATGGAAATTTTTCCAGGTTAAATTTGGTACAAAGTCGTCCCACAAGTTCAACCAGCTTTAAATGGATACCTGACTTAGGTTGGGGAAGTAAAGGCAGCTGGGCGTTGTGCTAACCACACAATCCCTTCATATGCCAAGGTTATAGAAACATGAATTCTACATTTCATCTGCCCCGATGGCCCGTTAGGGCTAAGGGAACTTCACTTTTTCAATTGATCTGAGAGATTAATTATGTATTTTACTACACACTTTATTTAGATTACCATTGTGTGTGTGTTTGTGTGAATTCTGAGTTAAATCTCTCCACTCTATTTCGTACATGTTTCAACTGAACTATAACAAATATTTATTGTCATAACCATGGGCGTATTCAGGGGGGGGGCAAGGGGGCATTTGCCCCCTTCTCCCTACATTTTGAAAAAAATGTCATATAATAGGGAGGGTATTTGCTCCCCCCCCCCTTACATTTAAAAAAAATGTCATAAAGTTGTTATTTGCCCCCCCCCCCTGGAATAATTCCTAGCGAAGCCCATGGTCATAACTAAGACCATTTAACTATTTTTCTTGTCATATTTTAGCCTCTAGCATACATCTGACACTAACAGTTTTCTTTTCGTTAATGTTACTAGTAATAAGAAAAGAGATAATATGTGCCTGAGTGACAGATTGCATGACATGCCTGAGTGACAGATTGCACGACAGACCTGAGTGACAGATTGCATGACAGGCCTGAGTGAGAGTAAAGCATCGAGAGCTGTGCTAGTCCCACAAAGTAGCTTCAGACACTTTATTTTAGACCTTAACTTGTTTCACTATTTGGTCCGGTGACCTTTGGTGACTAATGTAGGTCATTTTTCTTGCAGGTGGCCACTCCAGCAGGGTCAAGACTAGACATTCGACTTCCCAGCATCCCCGGTGCCAGGAAGCAACGTAAAGATCTCCGCCGTGCACTGGCAGGCGCCCTGGGTACCGATACTTTGGTCAACGACACTGAAGATAAAAATTATAGTGACGTAGTTACCATTGACCAAGAAAATGACCTGGACAAATCATCCGACATTGATGAAAGTAAGTTGAACCCCTCTGTTGTGTTTGTTGATGAACGTAAATTGAACCCCTCTGTTTTGTTTGATGATGAAAATAAGTTGAACCCCTCTGTTTTGTTTGTTGATGAAAGTAAGTTGAACCCCTCTGTTTTGTTTGTTGATGAACGTAAGTTGAACCCCTCTGTTTTGTTTGTTGATGAACGTAAGTTGAACCCCTCTGTTTTGTTTGTTGATGAACGTAAGTTGAACCCCTCTGTTTTGTTTGTTGATGAACGTAAGTTGAACCCCTCTGTTTTGTTTGTTGATGAACGTAAGTTAACCCCTCTGATTTGTTTGTTGATGAACGTAAGTTGAACCCATCTGTTTTGTTGAATCTATACTTCTACACAAATATGGACATCTTTCTCTGCCTCCTTTTATATTTCTATATCTATCTATCTGTCTATCTATCTATCTATCTATCTATCTATCTATCTATCTATCTATCTATCTATCTATCTATCTATCTATCTATCTATCTCTAACTAATCTATTGATCTATATACCAATCTAACTAATCTATCAATATCTCTATCTGTCTATCTGAACGTCAGTCTGTATGTCTGATTCTTATTGTATATGTTACTACAGATAAGTGTACCAGTCAGTGCAGTATTTACGTATAATCTAAACAAGCTATAGCTTAGGGCTCCCACTCTCTTGGGGTCCACCCTAATAGTTGTCCGAGTTTGCGATTGTCATATATATTTAAATATTTGGCACTGACATAAAATATCTGGACTTATATAGTGCCCCATATCTCAAATAGCTCAGGGCATTATCAAGTCTAGATCCGGCCCTGTTACCAGTGTTCGGTGTCTCTTAAACAATATAATTAATAAAAATGAAATGAGCTTCATCTAAAGTTGTCATATCCGTATATCAGAATTAAGTGAAGCCATTTAAATGTAACATTATATTTTGTAATATTTACGACTTTACGTGGAACTTCTTTATTACTCTGCTGTGTATGGACTCGTAAATATAAAATATTCTAGACAGCAGGGTCAACACAACAAATTATTCAACAGAAATGGCTGATCAAATGATTTCTAAAAAAGAATAATAAAGGTATAACAGACTGGTGGTCAAATACAACAGTTTGCGGCTCTTAGAGCCAAGTTGTTGCTAATTGTTGAGTTTTGTGTGGCTCATAATGAGCTGTTTTTTGTTATTGTTAAGCTAATTAAAAAATGTTAACATATTGATTATGAGGAATGTCTTCCAATAATATTTACTGTAAATGAAACAGGAGGGCGGCTCATACCTGACTGCCCTTGATATTTTGGTTGAAAAGGTCTCACGTCTGCGTTAAATAGAAAGTAAAGAATTAATATAACAGTATTCCAGTTTAAAATCTTAAACATGGCGCTTTTTGCCTGGTCTCAATTCGATATTTCTTTTAAAATAATCTAGTTTCAAAAAAGTTTCTGTGGTTTTTATAAAACGTAAAAAGTCCCAAATATTAAATCGTTACTATCACATAATTTCATTCAAATTATTGTTGTTTTTATTTCGACAGATAGCATTTTAAGATCGTCAAACGTAAACAATAGTAATCGAAAATTCTCCGACATATGAGAATAGCGAGCGCGTTCGTCGTAACTAATTTCGTAAATGAATTTCTTTTTTAAAGTCGATCTAATAAAAAAAAATTAAAAAAATTCTGCTAATTTCTATAGAATTTAGTTCTCAGCTATTTTAATATTTTTTTAAAATATATAGTGCTTTGATTCATTTATAAATTTTTAATTAAGATTATATAGGGCTAAGTCAAGTGAAAGTGCAAAATAATCGAGCAATCTTAAATATAATACAATCATATATAATAATACTCATTTCCAGTGTGCGTTAAATCGAAAGTAAAGAATGAATACAACAGTACTCCAGTTTAAAATACAACCATGAAAAAAATCGGATCTGCCCGAAACCAAAAAAATAACCTAGCCTACCTACCAATCAAGCATAAGGGGATATAACTCTATGCAAAGGTTTTGCAGGGTACAGCTAGTACAATTATAATACGAATATATGAAGTGGAGGCTGAATGGCTAAGCAACTTGTTTTTTTTTTATGCTGGCTGTCCAGGTTCGATTCCTCTCACGGTCATCATGTTGTTTTTATTTATTTATTTATTTTTTTAAATATAATTTATCCTTTTGATTGTTTTAATGAAAACTAACAACATATAATTAAATCTCTGACAGACTTTTAAAAACTTTTTTTATTGAAATAATTTATTCTTTAGGTTGTTGTAAGGGAAAGAAATAACAACTAATGCGATTTTAGATTTCGTTCATAACTTAAAAAAAAATAAATATGTATCAAAGCTGAACAATAGTCTATCTCTATGCAAAGGCTTTGCATGGTAAAGCTAGTAAACCATAATGTTTCTTTTAATAATAACCGAGGGTACTTGGTAAACCTAAAACAAAGTAATATTGTTATAGAGGTCTGTATAATCTATATTGTTATAGAGGTCTGTATAATCTATATTGTTATAGAGTCTGTATAATCTATATTGATATAGGAGTCTGCTTATAATCTATATTGATATAGGAGTCTGTATAATCTATATTGTTATAGAGGTCTGTATAATCTATATTGTTATAGAGGTCTGTATAATCTATATTGATATAGGAGTCTGTATAATCTACATTGATTTATAGAGGTCTGTATAATCTATATTGATATATGAGTCTGTATAATCTACATTGTTATAGAGGTCTGTATTAATCTATATTGATATAGAGGTCTGTATAATCCATATTGATATGAGGTCTGTATAATCCATATTGGATATAGAGGTCTGTATTAATCCATATTGATATACGGGTCTGTATAATCTATATTGATATAGAGGTCTGTATAATCCATAATTGATATACGGGTCTGTATAATCTATATATTGATATAGAGGTCTGTATAATCCATATTGATATAGGTGTCTGTAAAATCTATATTGTTATAGAGGTCTGTATAATCGATATTGATATAGCGGTCTGTATAAACTTGTGTACATTGTTAACTGGATATAACACAATTATTATTTACTAAGAAGAAATTGTTCAATACATAATGATCAATGACAAATGAATAAAGCTGAATAGTTTTTTTAGAATAATACTGGACTTGTGTAACTGGTCAATATTTTCCAATCCTGATTAAACTGGTTTGTTGTCCGGCATAATTAGCACCAGCTATCAGAAATATGAAAGGTCAGACACACTGAGTGGATGGAAGAGGTACATTCACGATGACCTTTCAAACCGACCACAAATATCTGTTGATCCAACACATCATGATGATAATGATGGCATTCACCAAGCCGACGCGTTTTGTCGATTTTCAGACAGGTTTACTTGTTGTATAAGTTTCCAATCATTAGTCATGGATCACAGGTTTACTTGTTGTATGTTTCAATCATTAGTCATGATAATCACAGGTTTACTTGTTGTATGTTTCAATCATTAGTTATGATTCACAGGTTTATTTCTTGTAAGTTTCAATCATTAGTCATGGATCACAGGTTTACTTGTTGTATGTTTCAATCATTAGTTATGATACACAGGTTTACTTGTTGTATGTTTCAATCATTAGTAATGGATCACAGGGTTTACTTGTTTGTATGTTTCAATCATTAGTTATGATTCACAGGTTTATTTGTTGTATGTTTCAATCATCAGTCATTGATCACATGTTTACTTGTTGTATGTTTCAATCATCAGTCATGGGATCTCAGCACAAACGTATTCGAATTATTTGGGTCCATTTTTTAAATGCAACATTCAATTTGTCGACATTCTGTTGGTAAACTTTTCACCATCAAATAAATCTAAACAACAACCCAATTCTGTAATTTAGACTTTGTTCAAGTAATTCACCGTCTACCATCAACTATAGGGCCCCTGCCAATAGTTACAGTCTCTTATAAAATAACGTTAAGTCCTCGGATTCTCATTGCACAAGGAGCCTGTCAGTACTCGAAGATGTTCTGGTCATGACGCTATGCATAACTCTACAGTCTGGTAACTAAATCTGTGTTAAAAAATAAAAGTAAGAATCATCGGGGTTGTTGGAAAGTGTAGAACTCGTCAATTTCTCTAACCTCGGCATATTTAGGGATTGTGAAAGTTAGCTTATATAACGTACAGCTTTCATTTACTTCCCCACCTTCTAAGTCAGGTACCCAATTCCCAAATCTGGGTAAGACTTGTGGGACTTAACACCGAATCTCACCTGGAAAAGTGTCCATGGCTCTCACCAAGGATCGAACCATGAGCTCTCCAGGTCGACATTCGGGCATCTACACCACTCGGCCATACCTCATACTAAAAGCTGTGTTAAGGTTTCCTTTGTAAAATGTTTATAACCAATTCTAAAAGTCTTGTTTAGTTGTTCTCTTATTCCACATATGTGATATGTTGTTTGTGTGGAGATGCGCCTGAAAAAAACTTTTCTAACGTGTTTCTTTTATTTAGCTTTTTAGCAGCTACACATACTAAAGACTTTCATTCAATGAGGCCATACACATACTACAGACTTTCATTCAATGAGGACATACACACACTACAGACTTTCATTCAATGGTGCCACCCACACTACTACAGACCTTCATTAAATGAAGCCATACACATACTACAGACCTTCATTCAATGAGGCCATAAACATACTACAGACTTTCATTCAATGGTGCCATACACATACTACAGACTATCAATTCAATGAGGCCATACACATACTACAGACACCATTCAATGTGCCGCTTTAAAACACATACTACAGACTTTCATTCAATGGTGTCATACATACTACTACAGACTTTCATTAAATGGTGCCATACACATACTACAGACTTCATTCAATGAGGACATACACATACTACAGACTTTCATTCAAGTGCGGCCATACACATACTACAGACCTTCATTAAATGAAGCCATACACATACTACAGACCTTCATTCCAATGAGGCCATAAACATACTACAGACTTTCATTCAATGGTGCCATACACATACTACGGGAACTTTCATTCAATGAGGCCATACACATACTATAGACTTTCATTCAATGTTGCCAAACACATACTACAGACTTTCATTCAATGATGTCATACATACAATACTACAGACTTTCATTCAATGGTGCCATACACATACTACAGACTTTCATTCAATGAGTTCCATACACATACTACAGATTTCATTCAATAGTGCCATACACACACTACAGACTTTCATTCAATGGTGCCATACACATACTACAGACTTTCATTCAATGTGACCTGTTAAAGCATGGTTCAATGTAATTAAAAGAAATATGCTTATTAAACTCTCTTTACGGGACATTCAAGACATTGACATTCGTAGATTAGTGAAACAAATGACATTCATAGATTAGTGAAAACAAATGAAATGAAGATCATTTATCTCTTGAGAGCTTCTCCATAGAATATCTCCAACATCTTGTTGGCTGACATTGGAGTGGAGCTAGTTATTTATTAGTGTTGGGGTGGGGGTATGGGAGATGTATCATAACAAGGAAAGATAACCTGTCTTGGTCTGGTAGAAGAAACTTCATTCACGGCCTTACGTTGTAATGTCTCCTCCCGCCATTTGAACAAAACATGACTCCGTAATAATACCAGCAGTATTAAACTCTCGCATAATAAAAGAATGGTTCTATATTCTTTTGGTTAGTTATGTTTCATTATTTTGACCATAGAATTGTTTCAGGCCATTGAGGTGATGAACTTTACATTTCCATTGCAATTATTCAATTAGCAGCAATGACGAAAACTTCGTTATTGTAATTTTATGTGCCAGATTTGTTCAAGATTAAAAGGTTATAACAGTAATGGCGAAATCCTTTTTTTCTACATCAAGTAAACAGCTGCCATTTATAGAACTTGATGACGTCAATGCAGCAATATCAGTTTTTTTTTTTACTTTAGCGATTATTTTGTTTAAAAAAAATAGTGTGAAGAAAAGTAATAACTCTAGCCATATAGATTTACCTTTTCTTTATTTCAAGAAATGTAAACTTTGTACTGTGGTGTCATAAATGTAATATGATCTGGCGTCACCGTGTGTGTGATATGTCAGTAATTGTGGTGGTTTATATGACATGTAAATCATGACGTAGTCATTAAATGACTGTGAATGTGGCATAACAATCATGATACAGTATCTCTTCGACGGTGTATCATAATGGAAATCACGATACAGTCGCATCAATCATATGACATGTACATCATGTCACAGTCAGTAATTGACGTGTATATGGTATGTATGTAAATCATGATACCGGCAATGATTGACGGTATATATGAATGGAAATCATAAGACATTTAAGCTGTAGATAGACTCACTCAGTCATCAGTCTATCATCTGTGTGTGTAAATAGACTCACTCAGTCACCAGTCTATCATCTGTGTGTGTGTGTGTAAATGGACTCACTCAGTCACCAGTCTATCATCTGTGTGTGTAAATAGACTCACTCAGTCACAATTGTATCATATTTGTGTGTGTGTGTAAATAGACTCACTCAGTCACCAGTCTATCATCTGTGTGTGTATAAATAGACTCACTCAGTCACCAGTCTATCATCTGTGTGTGTAAATAGATTCACTCAGTCACCTGTCTATCATCTGTGTGTGTAAATAGATTCACTCAGTCACCTGTCTATCCTGTGTGTGTGTGTAAATAGATTCACTCAGTCACCAGCCTATCATGTATGTATGTGTGTGTGTGTATGTGTGTGTATGTGTGTGTGTATGTGTATGTATGTGTGTGTATGTGTGTATGTGTGTGTATGAATGGGTATTTATGTGTATGCATGTGTCTGTATGTGTATGTATGTATATGTATGTATGTGTGTGTATGTGTGTGTACATGTGTGTATGTGTGTGTATGTGTATATATGTGTGTGTATGTGTATTTATGTGTATGTGTGTGTGTATTTGTGTGTATTTGTGTGTATGTGTGTGTTATGTGTGTGTGGATAGATTCACTCGGTCACCAGAATACCATGTGTATTTGTGTATGTGTGTGTGTGTGTGTGTGTATGTATGTATGTGTGTGTATGTGTGTGTGTATGGGTGTGTGTATGTGTGTGTATGTATGTATGTGTATGTATGTGTATGTATGTGTGTATGTGTGTGTAGTTGTGTGTATGTATGTGTATGTATGTGTATGTGTGTGTATGTGTGTGTAGTTGTGTGTATGTGTGTGTGCATGTGTGTGTATGTGTGTACGCGTATGTATGTGTGTGTGTATGTGTGTGTATGTGTGTGTAGTTGTGTGTATGTGTGTGCATGTGTGTGTATGTGTGTGTACGTGTATGTATGTGTGTGTATGTGTGTGTGTATGTGTATGTATGTGAATTTGTGTGTATGTGTGTGTATGTGTGTGTATGTGTGTATGGATAGATTCACTCGGTCACCAGAATACCATGTGTATGTATGTGTGTGTATGTGTGTGTATGTATGTGTGTATGTGTGTGTATGTGTATGTATGTGAATTTGTGTGTATGTGTGTATGTGTGTGTGGATAGATTCACTCAGTCACCAGCCTATCATGTGTGTGTATGTGTGTGTATGTATGTGTGTGTACGTGTCTGTGTATGTGTGTGGATAGATCTCACTCAGTCATAAGCCCTATCATGTGTGTATGTGTGTGTATGTATGTATGTGTGTATGTGTATGTGGAGTGATTCACTCTAGTCACCTGGCATTATATCATGTATGTATGTGTGCGTGTACATGTCTGTGTATGTGTGTGTGGATAGATTCACTCAGTCATCAGCCTATCATGTGTGTATGTGTGTGTACATGTCTGTGTATGTGTGTGTATGTGTGTGTATGTGTGTGTACGTGTCTGTAAATGTGTGTGTGGATAGTCACTCAGTTGTTATTGGTTCTTTGGTAGAGGCTTGGATCCATTACCGGAAATAATTTATTCGGAATTTGGCCTTGAAACTTTAAAACTACGCATGAAACCAATATTGATCTAACTCAAGGCACATTGTGAGCGTGGGGGGGTGGAGATGGGAAAGGAAATAATAAAATAAAGCAGAGGGGCGTGGGCCTACGAAAGACAACTCTCAGATTTTTTAAAATCACAAATATAAACAGCGTTCAGTTGACAGGCCACATTGTGTGTAGAAGCAAAATGTACACCTACTAAATATGTAAGTATCTAGATAACATCACATAAGGATTGAGGTTTTAGAAAAGAGAAACTATGATAATATAAAGGTAAAAGGGACGGTGAATCCAATGCCATGTTGAATTGAAACTTGCAACAATTAAACTGCTATTGCCCTAATACAATGAAATGACATTTACTTGTTTATATATATATATATATATATATACACACACATGAAATCAAAATGGTAACCATTTTGAGCTTTTGATGCTACAATTCAAGATTACGTCACGTGTTAAATCATTACAGATAGGAAAATATATATAACTTTACAATTGGGTGGATTGTGAAACCAACTTAGAAGACTTTATGTAGAGATCGCAGACACTATTATACCCATCGTGATCAGATTATCTCCCTGAAGATTTTGATATAATGAAGTATTCACTAAAAATGTTTTTCTAGAATTTTTACACGATAATGTCTGGTAGAATATTGGCTAGTTCTTATTTTTTGTTCAGTTTAATATTGTTATTAATTCTGAAGTATTAGTGAAATTAATGTTTAGAATTAGTCGTTCTGATAGTTTGAGCTACTTCTATTAATTTTGTTTGAAAAGATGTAAGCCAACCCCCCTTCTCACTTTCAATGATTAAACAGCATACCGAGTGAAAATCGATGCATTTCCATTACTGATCTAATTATAGAAGTGATACAGGTGCCAGAATGACTGTTGCACTCCTGATCCTAGACAGTATGAAGCAAGGATAATCTGAGCACCAGCGTGGTGTCCAACTTTGCAGGTGATCAACTGACAGATATCTCTTTCAATTATTTTGGTTCGCAGAAAAAAATGATTATTATTCGATTTTATATATTTTATTGATCTTATAGAATTAATATTTGAAATTCTTGAAGTGAGGAAATGTGAAAATAAACAAAATTAATCCAGTGATTTAATGAAAACTTGTTTGAAGTAAAACTCTTATTGGTGACTTTTTATTTCATGTAGCAAATAACAATCATACACTCGACGTTATAAATTTGTTGTCAAATGATATGCATGAATGAAAATATTTTATTAGCCTGCAGAATAAACCAAATACATTTAGAATAGGGCTGTACCGGATTCTAATTTTTAGATCCTGTAGGATCGGAACCGGAATCGGATTTAATATTTGAATCCCTGCCGGAATCGGAACAGGAACCGGATTTTTACCGAATTAAATATTAATTTTTCCGGAACGAAGTAGTAATTTCTCGCCTAACATAAAAAAAGATATAAGAATGAAAAAATAGAATAAAAATTTAGTTAGTTTTTAAGTTCTAGATAGCAAAAAACAGTATTAACAATTTAGATCTTGAAGACTGTGACTAAAATCCTTCCCCAATCTTGAGTTAAGAAAGATAACTCTGTCAAAATAACAGGTTCTTCGCTTTAAAAATTTAATTTAGTAAAGCTGTACCTAATTTAACTATAATTTCTATTACAATCAAACAAAGAAATGGTTAACGTATCTTAGAAAGTATAATAAACATGTTTATTAATAAATGAATTCCAATACATATATATATATATATATATATATATATATATATATATGTATATATATATATACTGTGGCAGCCCCCGATAGTTTATTTTTCTTTAGTTATCCATAGTGACGTCACCGAACAATGTTTTTTTTCATTCATACTTTCATTTAAACCACTATCTGACTATTTCCCATAAAAACGCAAATTAAAATGCATTTCAAATCTAAATCAATATCACTTTAATGTTCAATTAAAAATGTATCCACAAGTTATTTATCTAAATTTGCGAGGAATTTTATCCAAATCGTGACAAAATCCACTAAATTAAAAAAATGTGCAGAAAAATAAATTATTGAACTTTTTTAAAACTGTAAACACCCAAAAATAAATTGTTGTCTGCTCTTTAAAAAAAGTTAAACTTTGATAGCTAAATATAGTTTATAGAAAACACGGAATCAAAAGTAGCGGAAGATAAGGTGTCGTATTACTAGACCAGGGTCAGCAAACTTTTGAGACGGAAGAGCCTAAAGTTATTATTTACAATTTTCTCAATTTTTAAAGTCACTAAATTTGTTGTTTCAATATTACGCAATTTGACATCGAAAGAACCACAACTTGACATCGAAAGAGCCGCATGTGGCTCGCTTAAATCCGGCACATTTTAACCGGAACCGGAATCGGAACCGGATTTGTTAAAACTGCCAGAATCCGGCTTAACAGGAACAGGAATCGGATTCCGGTACAGCCCTAATTTAGAAGCATGTGGTGTCTGACATTATTCCGAAAAATGTGATGTGACGCTTAGTCTGACATTATTCCGACAACTTATATAAGACACTTAGTCTGATATTATTCCAACAACTTTGATATGACAGTCTGATATTATTCCGACAACTTTGATAAAACAGTTAGTCTGACATTATTCCGACAACTTTGATAGGACAGTCTGATATTATTCCGACAACTTTGAAAAGCCACTCAGCCAGTTTAGCTGCTCCCCGCTGTATAGTATTGTATTATATCTGAAGACGCTTTTTAGTAAATTTGACTTGGCGGCGCTTTGAGGAACTCTGTACCCCCCCCCCTCACTCTCATGGGGATTTCTTTGATTAAATTTGTACTATTTATTTTAATTGTTCTGTTTTCACTCTGGGATAAATAAATGTGCCATTGCTGAATACATTCTAATCAAGTTTTGTTTTTAAAAAGACACATTTCATTCCATTTGTCTAAGATGAAATTTCAATTTTACAACGATTAAATCAAAGTTAAATTAGTTAAATTCAAAATCCTGGGATAAACAAAAACACGAACTTTCAGAATAGCAATGGAAGTAATTACTTCAGAACTATCTCCCCTCCCCTCCCCCTTGCCTCATGTCAAAATTGACACTGTGATAGTGTCTGTTGCTTAGTTGATGTCATTGTTTACTTCCCAAAATTCTATGGCTTCATACGGAGTGATGGAGATATTGGTGCCAGGAATTCATTCATTATTTCCTCAGTTTTAATTAGAAAATTGATGTCTCACTTTCTATTTACAATGGGTCTCAAACTATCCGATGTCGAAATTTCTGCTTGAAAAATATAATATATATTTCTATACACTTAAGAACATCCATTGATCTGGACAAAGATATCTTGTGTACTTATATGCCATAATGTCAAACAAAATCAACAACAGTTTTCAAAGATGTTACCACACTGGGACATTAAGTTCTTCACACTGGGACATTAAGTTCTTCACACTTGGACATTAAGTTCTTCACACTGGGACATTAAGTTCTTCACACTCGGACATTAAGTTCTTCACACTGGGACATTAAGTTCTTCACACTGGGACATTAAGTTCTTCACACTGGGACATTAATTCTTCACACTAAGACATTAAGTTCTTCACTCTGGGACATTAGTTCTTCACTCTGGGACATTAAGTTCTTCACACTGGGATATTATGTTCTTCACCCTGGGACATTAAGTTCTTCACTGCATCTAAAATGAAATAGTTACATGAAGTATTTGAGATGAAAAGACAACATGTGTGTTTACATTATATAGAGACATTGCATGGGTGTTTACATTATATAGAGACATTAGATGTGTGTTTACATTATATACAGACATTGCAAGGGTGTTTGCATTATATACAGACATTACATGTGTGTTTGCATTATATACTGACATTATATTGGTGTTTACATTATATACAGACATTACATGTGTGTTTACATTATATACAGACATTACATGTGTGTTTACATTATATACAGACATTACATGTGTGTTTACATTATATACAGACATTGCAAGGGTGTTTACATTATATACAGACATTACATGTGTGTTTGCATTATATACTGACATTATATTGGTGTTTACATTACATACAGACATTACATTCAAATGAAGGTAGTTATTTTCAACAGTTGCGGATTTAGCGGGACGATTAGGTCAACCCCTTTCCTCCCCGTGTCTGTGGCACTAAGAGAGTATAGGGAGATATATAGGATGTAACTGTGGCACTAAGAGAGTATAGGGAGATATATAGAATGTAACTGTGGCACTAAGAGAGTATAGGGAGATATATAGGATGTAAAGGAGATTCCTTTCCCCACAAACTAATCTCTCATCCCATGGTGTTGCGTTCCCTGCCCTGCGTTTACCCGGCACTGCTAAAATATTTTTTTGCAATGAACGGCATTAATAAAAATGACTGTCAGCTCGTGAAATTTAATGTTCAGAAATAGCAAAGTTACACAGCAATATTATACTACGTTGAAAACATGTCATTTCAACTGTCTTGTTCATTTATAAATTAACTTCCATTAGCAAGTAAAAAAAATAAAAACTTAATTGGATTAATTTTTATTTTAAATTTGAAACACCCTCAGATTGAGTTATTTTATTATAGTCGTGTTTCCACAGAAAATTTCATCCTGAACTCTGTCAACATTTTGAAAGGGCCATGTCTTGATTTTTATTACAGACATGTTTTGAATAGGAAGGGGTTGGGGGGGGGGAGTGTGTGTGTGTGTGTGGGGGGGGGTTCAAATTGTTTTTAAAAGAAACATAACTTTTTATAAACGGCTAAAAATAAATCCGGCTGAGTTTTTAATGTAAAATTTGATGAGCAACAATATGATCGATGGGTCTGAACTCTAAAACTTATAAAGTGAGCTCAGCAATTTTAAGTACCAATAATGAATAAAACGGAAAACAAAATACGGTGGGGGGGGGGGGAGAGGGTTGGTAAGGGGATGGCACGAAGAAAATGATGAAAAATTCAGAGTATTATGAAATTTAAAATGAAATCCATTACAAAAGCACTTTCATTTTTTGACAAAAAGTATCAATCAATTCAATTTTAGACTGAGTCTACTACAAACACAATCAATTTTAGACTGAGTCTACTACAAACACAATCAATTTTAGACTGAGTCTACTACAAACACAATCAATTTTAGACTGAGTCTACTACAAACACAATCAATTTTAGACTGACTCTACTACAACAAAGATTACGATCTACAGGCTACACAAAATGTTTACTACAGTTAGTGAATTTATTTTTAATGTTACTCTATCAGATTATCAGTTACAATATCAGATTATTTGTTACAATATTTGCTGATCTCACACTATGAATAGATCGTTCTGTTCATTCAGTCTCACACTATGAATAGAGGGTTCTGTTCAGTCAGTCTCACACTATGAATAGAGGGTTCTGTTCAGTATGTCTCACACTATGAATAGAGGGTTCTGTTCATTCAGTCTCACACTATGAATAGAGGGTTCTGTTCATTCAGTCTCACACTATGAATAGAGGGTTCTGTTCATTCAGTCTCACACTATAAATAGAGGGTTCTGTTCAGTCAGTCTCACACTATGAATAGAGGATTCTGTTCAGTCAGTGTCACACTATGAATAGAAGGTTCTAAAATTATCTGATGTAAACTGCAATTCAAATCGATTATACTTCATGACTTTATTCAGCACTCAATTCATTTTAATTATTATGTCCGGGGTGGGGGGAGTGGGAGGAAGGGACACACTTTTTAAATTGTTGGCCAGAATGGGTTATTACAACGTTTTTCTTAACTAAACTTCTTGTATATTATTTTGTCCGCGAATTTTCGCAATCCAATTTTATACCACTTTCCGATAAGCTATAGCTATGATACTTTCAATATAACTCAGAACTCGATGACAATGCAATATTATTACTATTTCATTATGATTTGATGAGTTTCTTAATAAATAAAATAAATATGTATGGCGAATAGGTCACAGCCTTGTCTAAGTCAAGGGAAATTACTGGTGCTATACTCTACTGCGCTAGACACGTGTGACGTTAGAGCTCTCCGATACGTTCTTGTTATTAGACCACTTCTAGGACAAAAAAAAAATTAACGGCCAAAATTGATTTTAAAAGCGAACGCAGTGCAATAAAAACAAATGTGTTGAAAAATTATTTAAAGTGAAAGAGTTCAAAATGTATATTCTCTGTTAATAAACATGATACTCGAATACCTTTCACTACTTTCTTTGATTTTACAATGTGTCATAGTGCGGTTGTGTAGATTACGCGCACAGTTGTGTATGTTTGCGTGGTGAGGTCAAGTGAGAGGTCACGAGGTCATGTTTGCGTGGGAACAATAGAGCGAACGCAACTTCCAATCATACTGTGTTGGGCTTGCACAGTACACAAAATGCAAGTACTTAGCCTCTCATACTCAAGTGCCAGACATCAAAAAATAAAAAAGTAGAAAATAAAAATTACATACCTGTTTAATATATTGATTCAATTGACTTTATAAGTATTAAATTCTATAGCATAAGTTTAGGTTATAAGACACTAGAATTTTAATTTACATACTCGGACATGCAATTTATTATCGACGTTCTAATAGATGATCTGCAATATCGTGATATTTCGTAAACTTTCTGTATTAATTCTTTTGGGATTTAATTGCTAACATTTGATGATTCGGATACTGTGATACAAACATTCACATAGCCCTAATATACAATTCATGAATTTTATATTAGGTCTATGTGAATGTTTGTATTACAGTATCAGAATCAATATATTAAACAGGTTTTCATTTATAGAAATTAGAGTATGTTAGAAAGGTCTGGATGTTTGTGTTCATGCGCCCAACGTTTTTCGTTTTATAAAAATTAGAAGCTCTTATAAAGTCTATTACTATGTGACCAATTTATTCAGAAATTTTTTCAGGCTCATAGAAAAATTTTTTTTTCTGCTTTTTAGTACTCAAGAAAAACGTTGTTTTTTATAAAATATTTTTTTATAATGTAAAAATTTTTATTTAATTTATTTGAAGGGACGGACCAATATCTGATGAATTAAGTGTTTGTATAAACGTATATAGTGCATACACAATAAATGATGAATTAAGTGTTTATATACACTTTTATACAATAACTAATGAATTAAGTGTTTATATTAACATATAGCCTATACAATAACTGATGAATTAATTGTTTATATAAACTTATATACAATAACTGATGAATTAAGTGTTTATATCACTTTTATACAATAACTGATGAATTAAGTGTTTATATAAACTTATATACAATAACTGATGAATTAAGTGTTTATATCACTTTTATACAATAACTGATGAATTAAGTGTTTATATAAACTTATATACAATTACTGATGAATTAAGTGTCTATATCACTTTTATACAATAACTGATGAATTAAGTGTTTATATAAACATATATACAATAAATGATGAATAAAGTGTTTATATAAACTTACATACAATAACTCATGAATTAAGTGTTTATATCACTTTTATACAATAACTGATGAATTAAGTGTTTATATAAACTTATATACAATAACTGATGAATTAAGTGTTTATATCACTTTTATACAATAACTGATGAATTAAGTGTTTATATAAACATATATACAATAACTGATGAATTAAGTGTTTATATAAACATATATACAATAACTGATGAATTAAGTGTTTATATAAACTTATATACCATAACTGATGAATTAAGTGTTTATATAAACTTATATACAATAACTGATGAATTAAGTGTTTATATAAACTTATATACAATAACTGATGAATTAAGTGTTTATTTAAACTTATATACAATAACTGATGAATTAAGTGTTTATATAAACTTATATAAATAAAATTTAGTTGAAATTTAATCTATAAAATTAATCGTACGTGGCCAGCGGAACTTAATTTGACCATGTGTGTTGTGTTTGGATTGTGTGTGTGCTGTGTGTGTGTTGTGTTTGGGTTGTGTGTGTTGTGTTTGGGTTGTGTGTGTGTGTTGTGTTTGGGTTGTGTGTGTGCTGTGTGTGTGTGTTGTATTTATGTGTGTGCTGTGTGTGTTGTGTTTGTGTTGTGTGTGTGTTGTGTTGTGTGTGTTGTGTTTGTGTTGTGTGTGCTATGTGTGTCAGTATTTAGTATGAAAGTGGGCATAAGTAGACGCACATTTGTAATCGTCTAGAACAGGTGTGTGTGTGGGGGGGGGAGGGGTAGTAACCAAACTTTTTTTCATCGCGGGCCAATTAACTGAAAGAATAATGATGGGCTGGTTAGTGAAGAAAAATAAAGTTTAGGACTCACAAAAAAAACAACAACACAAACAATCAACAACACAAACAATCAACAACACAAACAATCAACAACACAAACAATCAACAACACAAACAATCAACAAATTCAGTGACACGCTCAGCCTGTCTGCCGCCCAGGTGTTTATTCTGTAAACTAGGACAATAAAAGTAAATTTAAAAGGCAGCATACATTTTTTTTTATAAGCATAAAACATTTTCAAAATTTTACTTCCCAGATTAAAAAAAAAATTGGATTTGATTACGTTATGATTGTGTACATATGGATTCTTGATGCATTATAAATTTAAGTATTGTATTCGCTCGTAGGTTGCCATTCATAATTTGATAACCTTAGTTGTAATCAATGACTCACAACGTGAGAACCAGTGATGTAATCAATGACTCATACTCGTGTAAAATGTGTCGGTACATGTTTTTACTGTCTGTACGTGTCTTTACTGTCTGTACATGTCTTTACTGTCTGTAAATGTCTTCTTTGTCTGTACATATTTTCACTGTTTGTACATGTCTTCACTGTCTGTACATATTTTCACTGCTTGTATATGTCTTCACTGTCTGTAATGTCTTTACTGTCTGTACATGTCTTTACTGTCTGTACGTGTCTTTACTTTCTGTACATGTCTTTACTGTCTGTAAATGTCTTCTTTGTCTGTACATATTTTCACTGTTTGTACATGTCTTTACTGTCTGTACATGTCTTTACTGTCTGTACATGTCTTTACTGTCTGTACATGTCTTTACTGTCTGTACATATATGTAATTCATTCTAGTTCATCATTCTAGTTCATTTCAGAAAATAAACCTTAAGTCGCTCACTGATGTTCTTGAGTTTTTTTTTACTTCTGATAGTTGCTCAGCTTTGTTGTATAATTATAATTTATTGGTGATAGATATACATCTGAACTGGACATTTCTGTGATCAAATATTTTGATCAGTGTATTGATCAATTTTCTTATTTACAGTAAGCTAGGTAGGGCTCCAATGGAACTAATTCTGCTATTGTCTTTGCCTCAACCTAATTATACCCATATTCATTTCTGATACTCTTCGTGTATTCAACTAGGTTTCTCAGAGATTAAATGTCATCAAAATTTTCGATTTTTAAAATTTAAGTTTACAACGTTTACCAACGGTACTATACCACACAAAAAACCTGCTCTCCACTTGTCCTATTCTATGGCCCACCACACAAATATCCTGCTCTCCACTTGTCCTATTGATGGCCCACCACACAAATATCCTGCTCTCCACTTGTCCTATTGATGGCCCACCACACAAATATCCTGCTCTCCAATCGTCCTATTCTATGACCATCGTATGACTGAACAAATATAAAACAAATGACTCCAATCCCTGACTCCCGTTGATTTTACGATATTTTAAGTCTTCGATCAATATTGCTGTATCACAAACTCTCAAAATATTGTTTGCATCAGAGTAGCAACAAACCATTTTTACCCTATATGTGGGTCACGACAACAGAGTGGATTGGAGGGGGGGGGTTATAAGTTAAGAGCAGGGTGGGGTGACACCAGTGTCATTTTTAACTTTTTGTAATAACCTCTCTAATCTCTCTTTTCTCCGAGCTTTCCGTTCTTCTTTTTCCTGTTTTGCTTTATCCACTCCAGCCATGTATCCAATTTTTCTCTCCCTTCGGTCACGAATAAATTCTAAATCTTGTGTTTTTTCCGTTAGTTCTTCAGCACTCTGATGGGCGATGTCCAACAGTTTATCAATTTTTGAAGCAAATGCAATCTCATTTGAAATTTGCTTCTCTGAACGCCGATTCTTTGCTTTACTTAAAGACTGCCACTGCTGATGGACTTTTAAAAGACGATTTTCTATGTGGTAGCTTTAAGCTGTTGAAATTGCAGCTTTCTGCCAGATAGTAAGAATTTTACTAACAGTTATTCTAGCACTGTCTTTAAGAGTTTTATTGTTTTCTCTACGATGGTAGAAAAACACTGATAATGTCTCATGAATTGTTGGAAGCCTTGTAGTTTGCACAAACGTATCACGCACTTGACCAATCAACAATATGTCACTTTGTAATCTTGTCTTCCGTTTGGCATTATCACATTGGTTACTACTGTTCGAAGCCATTGTTTAACAAAATGTAATGGATAGTTGACACTTGCACGGAGAAAAGCAGTAAGAAAGAAGAGAGCTGGAAAGAAAATAAAAAAAAAAACATTATTAATATTTTTTGTCAATAAGTGCAAATAGATATTGAGTATAATAAGGGCAACAAGTGCAACCAACATAAATATTAAACAGTTACACATTATAAACATCAAAGAACAAAACATGCTTTATTCAGGTTCATCAATATTCGGGATAAAATGTGGTAAATGGAGAACATACCTAAATTTTGCAGAGAGCTTGTGCAACCTCTAAATTTCATCTGAAAATTATGAAATTTTATATTTCTGACTACTTTTTTTTGTGGTAATCAAATGTGGGGTTTAAATCAACGAAAATAAAAACAAAATTCAGCTTTTCTGGGCCATCCTAATATATATATATATATATATATATATATATATATATATATATACTTTTGTTACTGATTCCTTATAAAATCAATGTATACTTATAATCAAAAGAGGAAAAAATGTTCTAATAAACATTTATTGAATGCAGTACTTGGTGAAAAATAAAGAAAATATACACATTTGGGCAGAGTCATAATGATAATATTTTGGGCGCACATATAAAACTTATTTATCACAAACCACATCCCATTTTTAATTGCAAGAATTTTAAAATAATTTTGCTAGCTCATTCTAAGCATATAGCGTGAAATGTTTTAAGCTGTATTTTAAATTGACTGAATTTATTTACTTCGATCATTTGAATTTTGAATGCTACTAAAGTAAAACTGATATAGTTTCGCGATTGATCATATTTTTTCAGTAGCATACTGGTTCTATTGCCTTTTCTCAAACAGCTGTTTACAACGTAAATGAAAGGTGACAATATACCAACATTCTACAGTGTATAATCAAATGGATTGGTAATATTCGTGAACATATTATGCAACTAAAAAGTTTAATACAAGTTTGATATACCGGTACATTTTCTTCGTTTTCCTACCTTTCCTATTCATTATCCGGAAATTGCCCTTTTAAAGTATAACCAAACTGTCCGACTGCCTGGGCACCCACAAACACAGTGGTCCCCAATCCCCGGTACCGGTCCGTGGATCAAATGGCACTGGGCCGCCCAAGAAATATTACATTATTTCCTTTTTATTTATTGTGGAGTATTTATCTCAGGATAGTGCGACACCTGCCCCTCTCAGGCCGCGGTGAAATTGTCAAACGTCGACCGATCCGCGCCGGTCCACTTCTATGGTACCGGTAGCTTTTATTTTTTTTTTGTGAACAAAATAAAAATTGCCTTTGTATCCTACTATGCTGCTCTTTAGAAGCAAGTTTGTCGGCATTTTTATTTTCCGACCCTACCATGAATATACCTAATTTTATAGATGAATATTAAAAAAAAACTTAAAGAAGGTATAGTTATGTTGCTGTATGCTGTATTTTTGTTATCATTTGTAATTACTAAATAACAAAAGTAAATAAATAAATTCCCGAACTGTGAAGTTAAATGTGTTTATTTTAATAATTATGCACAGGGCGCCTAGCTAGACGTGTCTCCGAAATAGTAATCTTGAAAACAATGTTCAGCTTCTAAACCAGACATGGGCAATCTACGTCCCGTTAAACCCGTAGTTGTCACATTCTGTGAGTTGATTAATGAAATCAAGTCATACCTTGTCTACATTGCCCGCCACACGAGGGGAGAGATAATAAATAGGATAGACAAAGGCTTTGTCTTCCCAGGTGTTCGCACTTTGGTCAGTCTGTCTAGCACCCACTATCATTGAAAGTCACCTGGGAAGGGTTAAAGTATATAGGGGAGGTAATCTGTGATCTTGTTATATTCAAGCGAGAGGGGCGAGAGAGGAGTGTCCATTTATCGCTTCACGCGTGAAGGCACGAGTGATCACGCGTGATGAGCGTGACCTACCCGGCTCGCTGTCCATTGGTCAGCGAAGTCTCGCTCGAGCGACAATGGATGTGCGTGGCTTGAGACATCCGGCCAGTGGAGACGGCGTGGATCAGGCAGTCGGCGCTAGTTAGTCGAAGATTGAGATCGGGGTGCGGTAAACCAGTCTGGGTTGGTTTCGACCGGCCCAGCGCTCAGTTCTTGTGAGAACTACCTACTCCAGGTAATTCTGTTTAATATACTTGATTTATAATATTGCTTTGTAGTAGCCGTTTAAGCTATTGTCCCATTCAGGACACCATGTAACTATTTGCTTTTATGTAAATTAACACTGCCTGTTGTAGCTGTACGTGTTTGGTTATCATTGCTTTGTGTCGTGTGCGTCCTGTGGAACCACGTGGCTGGGACAAATACAAATACTGGCCAGAACTCAGTAGGTGATCATGCCATTAGACAACGACCGCTGGGACCCCGTAAGGGGCCCTTGACAGTAGTGCACTCCCCTTCTTTCATTAACATTGATAACATTTACATTTGCGTCAGCTCAGATAAAGTTTTATAAACACTCCATTGATCTGCTCTTGGTCCGGCCCTTCAATCAAATTTAAGAGCCTATTGTGGTTCTTCAGTAGTTATAAATTTACATCCCTGATCTGTCATTTCGCAGCATGTCCATTACGATGAAAAAAAAAGTTATCAGTTGTACATGTAACATTGAAAGGTCCCGAAATACACTAAATATGGACATCAAGAGATACATTGAAGTAACAAAAGTGTATGGTCTAATTCAAAATATGCCACAATATGCGGGATGTTATTTTTATAGTAAACCTGAAGCGGCCAATTCGCTACTTTTAATAAGTTCTCATTTATGTGTAGGCTTATGCTCAAATATTGGTCAAGTTCATTATCAACGATTGCCTAAGTCAGCAAGTCACTGCAAAGTACAGACATATCCAACAACACTAGAGCAATGGAGCTTGGAAGTTTTTAAGTGGCCATTTAGAGAATGCAGAATGCTGAAATAAAATCACGGCAAGATGGTTGTGCCAGACCTATTTTTAGAGAAGAACGAGACTATGAAGACACTGCAATCGTTATTTTACACCCGAATTAAACCTGAAATAAGTAGTGAAAATGTTATGTATTGTAATAGGTTGCACAATTTTCACAACGGTGGGGGGGGGGGGGCACCTCAATAGCTAGCTATGGACTGGGCTTTCAGGTAGTGCCATTGTGACGTAGATTGGAATTGTTTCATTCTGGACGAGAGAAATTAAGCTGTGGAGAGTGTTAGTTGTGAGTTAACTTTGACTGTAGGAATATTTGAAACAGATCATTTTTTGAGGTTCTAAAAGACTTGAATAGGTTTGTGTGTAATCTTTCTCCATTATGGTTATTGATAGAGATATGCAAACTAAACATTTCTTATGATTTACAATGATTGAGTGAATAACAGAGTGAACATAGCCAGTAGCCTTCCTATCTGCTTTCAGTCACAATTCTGTTAATTTTGACAAGTCCTTGTACTGTAGAGAATCTTGTTTTGGAAAATAATACATTTGTTGATAAACAGATTTACCAAGTATTTATTTTAAAAGAAAAGAAGAACTTGATGAACACTTCAAATTAAAGATTGGCTAATAACTATCTGACGTTGTTATGGATTATTAAATTAAAGTTGTGGTATTTTCCTCTCACGTTAATGGGGCAAGTTTTTGCGCCGACACCGACACCGGCCAAAGTACAAACGCCGACACCGACACCGGCAAAAACTGCCGACACCACCGACACCGGCTCTCCAACCCTGGTTAAGAGGAGAATGGGAAAACATCAGTTCCCTGTTTAATCTCTTCGAAATTTATTTGTTTTATTAACAATTTCTTGTTAATTAATTTCTGAAAAGTTTTCACTCGTAAAACATTTTATCTTTCTATCTAAAAACTCGCGTTTAGATTTCTGTCAATAAATAATTGAGTTGATGAATATTTAATGTAATATAAATAGATGACATCAGAAATTGAAAAAAAATGGTTTCCAGAGTTACGTGAGTTTATGATTGATTTCTTAGAAGTTATTCTTTTTGCATGAAATCTGTTTTAAAGGTTGGATCTCAGAGGCTGCCACCCGGTGTGGTACGGCCCTGAACATATTTACTTGAATATCTTTACAGACGGACGACGTTAATAAAGACTTATATCAGACAGATAGTTCGATACTTACATCAGACAGGTAGTTCGATACTTACATTAGACAGGTAGTTCGATACTTATATCAGACAGATAGTTTGATACTTACATTAGACAGGTAGTTCGATACTTACATCATAAGGTAGTTCGATACTTACATCATAAGGTAGTTCGATACTTACATAAGAAAGGTAGTTCTATACTTACATTAGACAGGTAGTTCGATACTTACATTAGACAGGTAGTTCGATACTTACATCATACAGGTAGTTAGATACAAACATCAAAACAGTATTGTAAAAACCTAATTCACTTTTCTATGACACTAGATTTAAGAATCTATGTCAGCTCAGATTGTTTGATGTATAGAAATAAGATTTGACTGATAAAAAAAGCTTTAAAAAATTTGACCAAAAGTTTATTTCTCTTCAGACGAAACTGCAAATAATTTTTGTCGTTTAAAGCTATAAGCTTCTTTTTTCCACATAAATTCTTTGGTATATTTTGATAGTTATTCTGTTAATGATTAAAATTCACCGGACTAGAATTTTTACTCTGCCCGTCTAACATAGTGACCTATAATAATTATCACATCAGAAGACAGTTGTAACTCCCTTTACGATCGACAATTAAGTCACCCATACCTATTTTGCCCCTTCCTTTGATAAGATGTCGATTTTAGTTCCATCCTGCTACATTTAACAAACATTCAGGTAGACATTCTAAACTTAATAACATCAGAACACCCAAATGACAACACAACACGCAACTGACAACACAACACGCAACTGACAACACAACACGCAACTGACAACACAACATGCAACTGACAACACAACACGCAACTGACAACACAACACGCAACTGATGCGTTTACGAAATGTTCGTACGTCACCTCACCCTAACTCTGCTAATCATTTATTGTTGTCGTTTCCCCTGAACACCTTGCCTATAGCCATCTCACCTCTCTACCATCATAAATTATCTGTACAAATGTCAACAGAATGACTCGCATCAAATTACAGCCAAACGATTTAACAAACTATCACCCCTCCCCAGCCCAACTGCAACACCATGGCAATAGTATGTCATTTTTAGCCAATAGAAAACATTCCTATTTAATTCAATACTAATGGCGAGGATCTCCTGTTATTGCTAAAAAAATATTTCAATTTCAAACTTATCAGTACGTCACTTGTTTTATCTGGCTTTTCAGCTACTGTCGAAGGGCCGGGTGAAATGGCCTCACTGGTCAAATCCTCATCACGGGCCGTAATTTAGTGACCCTTTATCTAGAAGAAAATGAACACAGTGTTGTACCACTAAAACAAACATTTTTATAGTTTCACTTCAGATTTTAAAAGATATATATCACCATCAAGGGTTCGTCAACCTTCCACCCTAACCTAACGCGAACCCTCACCCTATCCATCGAGGGTTTGGCAACCTTCCACTCTAACACTAACCCTATCCATCGAGGGTTTGGCAACCTTCCACCCTAACACTAACCCTATCAATCGAGGGTTTGGCAACCTTCCACCCTAACACTAACCCTATCCATCGAGGGTTTGGCAACCTTCCACCCTAACACTAACCCTATCCATCGAGGGTTTAGCAACCTTCCACCCTAACACTAACCCTATCCATCGAGGCTTTGGCAAACTTTTACCCTAAACCTAACCCTAAAAAGCTAAAAGATTTTGTTTGGATTTTCTTAACTTTGCAATTTTATTTTTGGCTTGAGTATTAAAATAGTTTGTTATCATCGATTTTTGCAACCCAATCTTATATTTCTTATATAAAAAACGCCACATCTAAAGTTTTCCCCCCAATAATTAGCTATGTGCATGCTTCACTCCCTTCTATCACGAGATAGTGTTTATTTATTTTATGATGCAACAAACGAACGTAAATTATAATGTCAAGATAGTGATGCAGGGCAACAGTTTTGGAAGGGAGCGGGGGCCACATTGAGATGGGGGGGTGTTGAGCTGAGGGCCGCAAAAAAATGATAGAATTTATTGGTTTACATCACACTTCAATTTATTCTTGTTTGAATTACATCATGTATGATAAACATAACAAAAACAAAACAAGCAATTAAGCATGTTCCATTCTGGACACAGGACGTGTTAGCGCATTTTCGTATTATGTATCAGTACGTATGCTATCTTTCAGTAAATATTTGTAAATTTTGGAAATGTTTACAAATTTAATTGTGTAATGCATATATCTGAAAAAATATATTAAAAAGACGTTTCTTTATAATTGAAAACAAAATTATTTTCTCTTAAATCTAACTACAAGTGGTTTGTGGTCACTGAAATAGGACTCATAATTGAAACATTCTAAATTGTAGTCATTTAATAGTCCGAAAACTCCGTCAATTGTTGTTTGATAAATTGTTGTTGCCAATCTTGGTGAAAGTAGTTCAATGTTGAAGTACGGGAAGTAAGTCATGTTGAATAACTGTTACAAAAATAAATAATGATTACGCCCCTTTGATTAGCTTTTATTATTTATGTTTAAAATATAAGCAAAACGGTACATAAAAAACTCTTATATTTTGGCCCTGAGAGGTCAAATCGCAAAATGGACTTTTGATGTACACTTGGCAGGCCAAGACCTACACAATGATATATACATCATGGGTCTAGGACTTCTGGTTGCTGAGATATAGGGCGGTCCATTATTAATATAGCTTATATAGTTAAAAAAAACGGTACTTTATAAGGCCCCTTTTACGGCCCTGAGAGGTCAGATCGCGAAATGGAAAAAAGTCTTTTCTTGGCAGGCCAAGACCTACAAAATGATATATACATCATGGGTCTAGGACTTATGGTTGTTGAGATCTAGGGTGATGACGGACAGACGGACAGACAGACAGGCAGACAAAACGGGGACAATTAGTACAAGTGAATTTAAGTTAGTTACAGGATCAATAACACGGATAGAGAATACAATGAAATGATACAACATCCCAGACCAGGTGTTCTGCTTCCATCTTGTTCTCAATCTGTTCAGTCATATATAGATGTTAACAATATCTGCTCTGCCCCCCCCCTACTTTGTAATGCTTGCAATTAAAAGTATTGACAAGCCACTTGACTTCACACAAACAACAACACAATCAACAGCACAATCAACAACAAATTAAATAAGACAATCAGTGCTGGTATTTTTCATTCATCCCAAAAAAAGAATGTCTCCAGTGATGACAATTTTTAATTTACTCTAATATGGTAACGAGTTAAGTGGGTGGGAGGTGGGGATGCTTCCTTGAAAAGTGTCTGAATTTCGACCTTACAAGCAAACAGGATGACACAAATGTTACCAAGTTACTATATTCAAGTATGCTTTGATATCAGTACTTACTTAAAACATCAGTAAATCGAGGTAGAATAAAAGATCTATAAATAAATATAATTAATATAAAATAAAAGTAAAAACTAGAAACACGTGAATTACCACATTCTAACATCAATTATTTAATTGGCCAAGTCACTGTGTAGTCAGCCACCTTAAAGTATTTAGAGACAACCTTTAGATCAAAAATTCACTAGAACTCTTTTATTTTTTTCATAAAAGAAAGAAACGGTATAATTGTCAATGTGCAAATATTCTATTAAAACTAGACACCGTAAATAAAATGAACTCAGTTGTCGACAAGTGTCTGTATTTCGAGCTGACTAGGCGACCATTTTTCTGTCTGTCCGTCTGTCTATCCATCTGGGCGAATAGACATTTGATAGCTTTATTTACTGGGGGACCATTTTTTCTGTCTGTCCGTCTATCTATCCATCTGGGCGAATAGACATTTGATAGCTTTATTTACTGGGGGACCATTTTTTCTGTCTGTCCGTCTATCTATCCATCTGGGCGAATAGACATTTGATAGCTTTATTTACTGGGGGACCATTTTTTCTGTCTGTCCGTCTATCTATCCATCTGGACGAACAGACATTTGTTAGCTTTATTTTAGATGTAAACAGATATATATCGCCAGTAAGTGTTTGGCGATGCTATGATAAAACCTAATCTTCTACTCGATGTCTAAAAAATCCAACATTCCATTGATCATGTCTGGTTGACTTCAAATCATATTTAATTGACAGCTACGTGACAGTGACTAAAGGTTTGACTGTGTTGGTATTAAGGAACAGCACCATAGACAAATATTGATGGCATATTGACACAAAAGTTAACGGACAGAATCCAGTAAGTTAATTTGAATGGCCCATTGATTCATGCAACATTTATGCAGTTTACATCTGGTTTCAACTATTTCCAGTAAACAATCCATCTGGTAGTTAAATACATCAGTGGAGTCTACAGGAACAACAGACATAGTCACAAATGTTTAAACCTCGATATACTTCGTCCATCCATTATAATGAACACTCCCAGTTTTCTACTTAATAATAATTTTAATCAACTTTCATTTTGGAAATGCTGCGAGAGTTTAAAAAAAATCGCTACAATAGAAAAACGGGCACAGTCCAATTTTACAATGTTGATATTTTATTATTATTATTATTATTTATTTTCGGAAGTAAACCTAGATATGTGTATGATAGGAATTAAAGAAATTACATAATGTATCCGACATAGTTTTCGTAAAAATTAAACAATCGATTTTGGAAAGAATAAAAAAAGTGGAAAGGTGTGAGGAGCACGTTCTTTCTAGTTCAAGTCTAGTTGGTATTTATTGTATGGACTAAATGGGAAGGTGTGGGGTATTTATTGTATGGACTAAATGGGAAGGTGTGAGATATTTATTGTATGGACTAAATGGGAAGGTGTGAGGTATTTATTGTATGGACTAAACGGGAAGGTGTGAGGTATTTACTGTATGGACTAAACGGGAAGGTGTGAGGTATTTATTATATGGACTAAACGGGAAGGTGTGAGGTATTTATTGTATGGACTAAACGGGAAGGTGTGAGGTATTTATTGTATGGACTAAACGGGAAGGTGTGAGGTATTTATTGTATGGACTAAATGGGAAGGTGTGAGGTATTTCTGTTATGAACTGTTTTGTATCATATCGACCTTTTCCTAAACAATCAATTTATCGACCAATCAAAAGAAAAGGTATTCTTCACAGTAAACGCTGGTGAAGGAAGATAATTACAATAAAGCTACAGTAAAGTCTGGAGTTCTGTGAATACAGTTGCATGCCACATGCCCAATATTTGAAGCCTCTACCCACAAAGTGTTGACAGAATATTGTCTGATAAAGTAACAGGGCCCAGTACTTGAGATGATAACGTCACGTGATAAACAGAGCGTTAAGTACGTCAGCCGAACATAATGACGTCATAAAACAAGAATACAGCTGACATTTATTATGGGGCCGCAGAGGAAACATAAATATCCACACAGGTTGAGAACTGCTTAATTTGTCCAGACGATGGATATTTATAGCAGAAGAAGAAAAAAAATGGACATAAATAGAACGCTTCATTCTTTCTAGGCTGGAAATTTATGAAAGCAACTAGTAACTACAGCATTCTGTGTCTGTTTCTTACCCCCGGCCGAGCATTGCTTGGCCGTCGTCTTCATTATTTAGCTATTTTGTATTAATTTACTAAAAGTTTATTAGCAAATTGTATAAAACTGAAAGCTTCCATTCACCTCATGTGTGGGACATGCTATAGTAGAATAATATTATCTTTTAAAAAGTTAAACTTTATACTTGAATTCACACTTACATGAAAAATACACTGCACAGTAATATAACTAACGTAAAATGAAACTTTGTATACACGTGAGTCTTAGTGAAACATTGTAATCATATAACTATATAATTTTTTTATCTACCGGGTATACCCTTATAGTCCCGTTATATCCAGCACTTTCTAACGAACATCTTACATAATACAAGTGGACATCATTTTTGGAAATTATGGTCTAATTTAGTGGAAATCATCTTATCATTCTAAAGTACATTATTGAACAAATAATATTTTCTTGTTTCAACTATAATTTCAATTATAGTATGATGGTTGTAATGTTCAAATTAGTTCTTTCTTTTTTAATTGTTGCTTTGTTCAGAAAAAGAGAGAGAGAGAGAGAGAGAGAGAGAGAGAGAGAGAGAGAGAGAGAGAGAGAGAGAGAAAGAGAGAGAGATGGGAGATCAAGAGAGAAATATCATGTTCCCCGTATAATCACACATGAATCAGCGACCACATTTATTGAACAATCATTATAAACAGATCTCCTCTTGTATTGGTCAATGCAAAGAGAAAATGACATTGCAAGAAAATTATATCTTCATTGGCATGTTTATCTTTTGTTTATTTTTTAATGACTTTTGACGTGTTTTGAAATCAAATCATCTTTGAAAGGTTCAATTCAGGAATAGTGTATAGTAAGTAACGTCAATTGTGATTATAAATTATATCGTTCTTTATCCTGATATTTGACATCCAAACACAGTCACACATTATGCAACAGACCAAACATTTCTTTTCACTTTTCACGATCTATTGAATTACAGAAATGTTTTAGTCCGACCCACAGATTTATGTAATGTATATAATAGTATATTATATAGTATATAGAAGTCTATTGTAATGTTTAATAATAGGTGTAGTATATACAAATATGGGGTATGTAGTATATGGTTTATAGGAGATTTAGTATACGATACATAGAAGGCGTGATATTGTATATAGTAGGTCCGGTATACTGTATATAGGTCGTCTTGTATATGTTATATAAAAGGTAGTTGTGTGTTATATAAGAGGTCTTGTGTATGTTATATAAGAGGCATTTGTGTGTTATATAAGAGGTATTGTGCATGTTATATAAGAGGTATTTGTGTGTTATATAAGAGGTCTTGTGTATGTATATAAGAGGTATTTGTGTGTTATATAGGAGGTCTTGTGTATGGAATATAAGAGGCATTGTGTATGGTATAAAAGAGGTATTTGTTTTATATATAAGAGGTCTTGTGTATGGTATATAAGAGGAATTGTGTATGGTATATGAGGTCTAACGTATGGTATATAAAAAGTATGGTGTAGTGAACGGGCTTTTTTCATTATGGGAGTATTATTTGACACCATTGCAAGAGTTTTGGATGGGCTCAAGTCAAACATGGAAAGTCGCACAATCACGAGAGAAATAAATAAAAAAGGAAATAATTTAAAGTTTTTTGAGCGGCCCAGTAACATTCGTTGTATGTACCGATACCGTTCCGCGGCCCGGGGGTTGGGGACCACTTCTTTAATGGTTAAAATGTAGTTTTGGCTGCCTTTGAGTGATGTGCTATTCAGTATCAATTTCTTAAAAGAGTGCTGCATAAACATTGGATTTCAAATTTACAACAGTAACATTGGATCTTATATTGCTTTCAAATTTACAACATAAACAATGGATCTTATATTGCTTGCAAATTTACAACATTAACATTGGATCTTATATCGCTTTCAAATTTACAACATAAACATTGGATCTTATATTGCTTTCAAATTTACAACATAAACAATGGATCTTTTATTGCTTTCAAATTTACAACATTAACAATAGATCTTATATTGCTTTCAAATTTACAACATTAACATTGGATCTTATATTGTTTTCAAATTTACAACATAAACATTGGATCTTATATTGCTTTCAAATTAACAACATAAACAATGGATCTTATATTGCTTTCAAATTTACAACATTAACATTGGATCTTATATTGCTTACAAATGTGTAGCATAAATATTGATATTGCAAATCTCGAATTATTTTGTCGCAAATTCAAAATTCCTATAAATCTGTGAGCCTCTTAAATTTCCAATGCCATCCATAAATAACCTTCAATATTTATTAACTTAATTGATCATTTAAAAAATCTAAATGAAACTCAATTTTTTATTTGAAGAAATCTTAATGATAGTTTTTAGATGAAAAGAAAAAAAATGAATGAAAAGTTTTTAGGAAAAAATGGAAAGGAAATGATAAAGCAAACAAGGCAAGTAAATCTCACAAAGATACACTAGAAAAATGATACACTAGAAAATTGATACACTAGAGATTTGATACACTAGAGATTTGATACACTAGAGAATTGATACACTAGAGAATTGATACACTAGAGAATTAATACACTAGAGAATTGATACATTAGAGAATTAATACACTAGAGAATTGATACACTAGAAAATTGATACACTAGAGAATGGATACACTAGAGAATTAATACACTGGAGAATTAATACACTAGAGAATTGATACACTAGAGAATTGATACACTGGAGAATTGATATACTAGAAATTTGATACACTGGAGAATTAATACACTAGAGCAGGGCTTCTTAAACTATAGTGTCGCGAGAGATAAAAATACAATTTAACAGAAAATGTTTTTTAACTTGTAAAATATTAATTTATTTTTCTTTTATATTTGTATGGGGTCGTCAAGAAACTCGCAATCATAAATGGGGTCGTGAATTACAAAAGTTTAAGAAGCCCTGCACTAGAGAATTGATACACTGGAGAATTAATACACTAGAGAATTGATACACTGGAGAATTGATACACTAGAGAATTGATACACAGTTGAAAATTGATATACTGGAGAATTAATACCCTAGAGAATTGATACACTAGAGAATTAATACACTAGAGAATTGATACACTAGAGAATCGATACACTAGAGAATTGATACACTAGAGAATCGATACACTAGAGAATTGATACACTAGAGAATTAATACACTAGAGAATTAATACACTAGAGAAATGATACACTGGAGAATCAATACTGTCCTATCCCTTGTAAGTGCTTGCAGGGTCAGGCATGCATGATGCAATCACCAGTGATGCAATCACCCAGTGATGCAATCACCCCAGTGATGCAATCAGTGATGCAATCACCCAGTGATGCAATCCATGATGCAATCAGTGATGCAATCACCCCAGTGATGCAATTACACCAATGATGCAATATGAGGGGGTGATATATCCTATAAATAGGGAAGTTACCACGGTTGAAAAGGGAGACGGAGACACACACACAAGAGAGAGAGACTAGAGACCCATGAAGGGGATACTAGATATAACACGTGGACTTAGTGGACAGTGCATTCGAGAGTTATAATAGTTATAGACTCGTGTACTGGTTTATAGTGATAGCAGTTACTTGTGATTTATTGCCACATCTCTCATCTAATATTGATCTTAGTATTTATCGTGTGTGTTAAATTATAGAATTATACATGTGATTTATCGATTCATCTTCTCAAGTGTTTATATTGTATTATCATATTCTCAGCTGTAAATATCACGCATTAAAAGTTCAGTTAATTCTTTTACAATACAAGGAGTTGTGTCGTCTGATTTAATTAGAGCACAAGTGGGATACGACAAATACACTAGAAAATTTATACACTAGAGAATTGATACACTAGAGAATTGATACACTGGAGAATTAATACACTAGAGAATTGATACACTAGAAAATTGATAACCTAGAACATTGATACACTACAGAATTGATACACTATGGAATTGAAGTTTTCTAATTGTCCTCTTAACATTTAAATTACTCCGTCAACTCGGACCTTGATTGACAGATACATTGATTGACACATACATTGATTGACACATACAATGATTGACAGATACATTGATAAACAGATATATTGGTTGACAGAAACATTGATAAACAGATACATTGGTTGACAGAAACATTGATAAACAGATACATTGGTTAACAGAAACATTGCTAAACAGATACATTAATTGCTAGATAAATTTATTGACAGATACATTTATTGACAGATTGATTGATACATTGATTGATTGACACATTTAAGTGATAAGCCCAAATCTTGACAGGTACACAGAAAGACAGGCAGGGGCGCCGCGAAGAGTGACACAACCAGAACACTTGACAGGGTGCCCGAACCTTCGTGGGCCCCTCTTTTTCGAAATTCATTGGTGAGTGTATAAGAGCCCCATTGGTGAGTGTATCAGAGCCCCATTGGTGAGTGTATAAGAGCCCCATTGGTGAGTGTATCAGAGTCCCATTGGTGAGTGTATCAGAGTCCCATTGGTGAGAGTGTATAAGAGCCCCATTGGTGAGTGTATCATAGCCCCATTGGTGAGAGTGTATCAGAGCCCCATTGGTGAGAGTATATCAGAGTCCCATTGGTGAGTGTATAAGAGCCCCATTGGTGAGTGTATCAGAGACCCATTTGTGAGTGTATAAGAGCCCCATTGGTGAGAGTATATCACAGCACCATTGGTGAGTGTATCAGAGCCCCATTGGTGAGTGTATAAGGGCCCCATTGGTGAGAGTGTATAAGAACCCCATTGGTGAGTGTATAAGAGCCCCATTGGTGAGAGTATATCAGAGCCCCATTGGTGAGTGTATCAGAGCCCCATTGGTGAGAGTATATCAGAGCCCCATTGGTGAGTGTATCAGAGCCCCATTGGTGAGTGTATAAGGGCCCCATTGGTGAGAGTATATCAGAGCCCCATTGGTGAGTGTATCAGAGCCCCAATGGTGAGTGTATCAGAGCCCCATTGGTAAGTGTATCAGAGCCCCATTGGTGAGTGTATCAGAGCCCCATTGGTGAGTGTATCAGAGCCCCATTGGTGAGTGTATCAGAGCCCCATTGGTGAGTGTATCAGAGCCCCATTGGTGAGTGTATCAGAGCCTCATTGGTGAGTGTATCAGAGCCCCATTGGTGAGTGTATAAGAGCCCCATTGGTGAGTGTATCAGAGCCGAAGATTTTCTGGCGGAGTCCCTGGTGACATGCACGGGGGATAACAGGCAAATATAATGAAAGCTACGTAAAGTAACTGGTACATAGAGTAATTATTGGCAAATAGCATTAAGGTACATAAAGTAATAGTTACATTATGATAATAAAGTCATAGGCATATAAAGTAATAGGTACATAAAGTAATATGTACATAAAGTAATAGGCACATAAAGTAATGTAGCACAAATATTTATAGATACATAAAGTAATACTAGTAATAGGTACATAAAGTAATAGGTACATAAAGTAATAGGTACATAAAGTAATAGATACATAAAGTAATAGGTAAATAAAGTAATAGATACATAAAGTAATAGGTACATAAAGTAATAGGTACATAAAGTAATAGGCACATAAAGTAATAGGTACATAAAGTAATAGGCACATAAAGTAATAGGCACATAAAGTAATAGATACATAAAGTAATAGGTACATAAAGTAATAGGTACATAAAGTAATAGGTACATGAAGTAATAGGCACATAAAGTAATAGGCACATAAAGTAATAGGTACATAAAGTAATATTGCACAAATATTTATAGATACATAAAGTAATACTAGTAATAGGCACATAAAGTAATAGATACAAAAATCACATAAATGAATAGGTGGATGAATCTAGAGCAGTCGAGGCTACGTGATAGTCCGAATTTGAAAATATTACATAAATATATAAAGGGAGAAAGGCCGATATCATTGCCTGCGTTAATTTGGATTATTCTCTTTATATTAGTTGTGAATGATATTATTAGCATTACAGTACATTGTTGTTATTTTAAAAGTAGGTCTAAGATCTAAAATACCCGTTATATAAAAAAAGTGGTGTTGCAATGCTGCCATAACTTATACCTACAAAATCGTTAGCTGTGATGGCCGAGTGGTTAAGGCGTTGGACTTGAAATCCAATGGGATCTTCCCGCGCAGGTTCGAACCCTGCTCGCAGCGTTTGATTGTATTTTTTTTTTTTTTTTGCTTTTTTTCCTTTTGTGTTTATAGTTTACAAATCTTATCTAAACTTTCATTTAAAATTATTACATTATCGAATATCATATTGATATATGTCTTATATTACATTTTATATTAATGATAACTATTAACATAATTTACCCCAATTATTTTTTTTAAGTTCTGTTAGTCATCGACTAATCACTTCAATAACATCTTTGGCAGTTTAATAAAATAGTGTTATTACAGATTGAAGGAGTTGTGAAAATAAATAACTAAAAATAAACAGAAATTTATTAGACAGATGACTAGATTGCTATAAATAGATAGGTGGATAGATAGATAGGTGGATAGATAGATAGATAGATAGATAGATAGATAGATAGATAGATAGATAGATAGATAGATAGATAGATAGATAGATAGATAGATAGATAGATAGATAGATAGATAGATAGATAGATAGATAGATAGATAGATAGATAGATAGATAGATAGATAGATAGATAGATAGATAGATAGATAGATAGATAGATAGATAGATAGATAGATAGATAGATAGATAGATAGATAGATAGATAGATAGATAGATAGATAGATAGATAGATAGATAGATAGATAGATAGATAGATAGATAGATAGATAGATAGATAGATAGATAGATAGATAGATAGATAGATAGATAGATAGATAGATAGATAGATAGATAGATAGATAGATAGATAGATAGATAGATAGATAGATAGATAGATAGATAGATAGATAGATAGATAGATGAGTCCTATAAACGTATAAAGTATAAATAGAACGGAGCACATATATATATTAATAATTCCCCATGAAGAAGGTAATTACTTTAGAGTCAGATTATATTCTGGGAATAAAGTTGATCAAATGCATAACGTCAGCAATGAACCACCAAATTGCAGAGAGAGAGAGAGAGTGTGTGTGAGAGAGAGAGAGAGAGAGAGAGAGAGAGAGTCCAGGCAATTAGTGAATGGAGTCAACAAAATCAATATTGGAGGGGGGAAAATGATCAAAATGTAACGTCATAAACAAAAGAAAATGATTAATAACTTATCTCCTTTGTCATTATTTCACATACTTAAACACTCGACCCTCGGTTATTGAGGTTAATATTGTGGGAATGAATCTGTATAAAAATATTTGGAGTGGATCTGTATATAAATATTTGGAGTGAATCTGTATAAAACATATTTGGAGTGAATCTGTATATAAATATTTGGAGTGAATCTGTATATAAATATTTGGAGTGAATCTGTATATAAATATTGGGAGTGAATCTGTATATAAATATTTTGAGTGAATCTGTGTATAACTATTTGGAGAGAATATGTGTATAAATATTTGGAGTGAATCTGTGTATAAATATTTGGAGTGAATCTGTGTATCAATATTTAGAGTGAATTTGTATATAAATATTTGGAGTGAATCTGTTTATACATATTTGGAGTGAATCTATATGTAAACATTTGGAGTGAATATGTAGTCACCATGTATGTAAGCACCATGTAGTCACCACGTAGACACCATGTAGTCACCATGTAATTACTAAGTAGGTTCCATTTAAGCACCATGTAAGCACCATGCAGTCATTATGTAGTCCTCATGCAGGTGCAATGGTTAGTACAGATCTGAATACATTTATAAATGCTGACACCCCTGATCTGCAATCGTTGTTAATAACACCCTGGGGCCAAGTTAATATCAAATGAAAAATAATGAATGCAAGAAAAACAAGACATGAAATGTAGATTTAATAGGAATGTATTGATTTTAATTTTAAAGATCTTATGATTTTGTTACTTTTTAAAAGAATTTAATCAAAGGACCCGCACAGTTTTCATAATTGAAAGCTAAGCTGTTTTGGTGCACTCTTGGTGTGTGTATATCACACAAGTTATGTACTGAGCCCATGTATCACCTGGTCTGGTATTTGAATATGGTTCCCTGCACATGAAGACAAAACGTTTCTTCTTGAGAGTCTCAAATGTCATCACAGACCGGATCCCGACTCTCAAAATTACCGAAAATCACGGAAAATTAAAATCAATAAATCTATTCCGGTTTCCTGATTGTGGTCCTGTTTTTTGGCAATTACCTGATTTCATAAAGTTAAATCTAAAGTAGATTGCCTGGAAGAATTGTATCCGTCAGAGTGCTTTAATGTTGACATGGATGGCTAATGGGCGGCTGAAGGAAAGGTCCGGGGTCTCCCTCAATGATATTTCATTAAGACAAATTTCTACTTCAATTTCCTCAGCATTATTTGTAGAAACTTTTGTTTGCGAACTATAGGTTTGTAAATGATCTGGGAGGGTATCCGTGAATTTGATCAATATCATGAATAAAGCAACTGATTGTAGTGTAATTTCCTGATGGAGCAATTCTTCTAAAACTTGTTTTAAAACAGCCAGTGCTGTACCTTGTGAGATTTATCTTCTGCACGTCATTATCATCTAAATAAAATAGAAAGACAAATAATAGAGCTGCTGTTATGTTATAATGTTTTTTAATCGAAATAAACGCATCAGAACAATATTGTCTATCACTATATTCCAGGTGTAGCTAAATGTGGCTCTTAGAATAATTTGTGCGGCTCCTAATTATATATTTTTTATAACTTTGTTTCACTAAATATTTTTATATTGTATGTCCCTTGGCTCTCTATTGTATTTCTACTATATAATAAAGTCTTAGTGTGACCACTTATATTCTATACGAGCTGTACCTAGCAAAACCTTTGCATAGAGTTATATACCCTTAGGCTTAATCGGTAGGCTAGGTTATTTTTTTGGTTTCGGGCAGATCCGATATTTTCAAGATTGTATTTTAAACTGGAATACTTTTGTATTAATTCTTTACTTTCGATTTAATGCAGAGCCCAAATCGCTTATATATATATATATATATATATATATATATATATATATATATTATAGTTGCATACGTCAGTTTTCGAATATGACTAAAGTCACTAAAAATGTTACAGCTGCATTAAGCATTAGCCTATGTAAAAATTAAATTAATAATTCAAGCTAGTTTATTCACGTTCAGTTGACGTCTTTTCCTTCTTAAAAATAATAGCATAGCCATAGACTGGTCGTTTTCCTTCAAAGTCTTTCCATGTCCAAGCGCATCTCGTGGGTGCGGACAAGAGCTTATTAGAGGATGCGTTTGCCAAGATCTGCGACTTTGAGCAAACTCGATGGTTTTCGAAATGGGACACTGGGGTGACCGGCAGAAATGTCCGCAGTCAGTTGGAGCGGCCGTAAAAATCTGACCCGTGGTGGAGACTCAGGAGAATCGAGCAGGCTCTAAGTGCCCAGTTTCGTACTGGGCATTGTCCTATTGGTGCGTACCTTGGACCAATTTCGAATCCCTTTGCCAACACTGCAGAGAAGTTGAGGAAACCGTGGATCATGTGCTTTCTGAGTGCCCCGGGCTGGCGGATCACAGGGTGGAACAGAATGATAGCTTGCTTGCCATTGGCCTTTATGGAAGTTTCCAGATGTTGAGGGACACAGTGAGTTGGATCTCGTCACGGGCTTTAAGCTTTACTGAGAGAGTTCAGAGAGAGAGAGAGAGTTCAGAGAGAGAGAGAGAGGGGGGGGTGTTCAGTTACTATTCAGGATTTTTTAATAAAAACTCTTTTGGTCACGTGGTCGACACACTTTACAGCCCATCCCGCCTCCTCTCTCATACAAATATCATATTACTTTCGGCTACCCCATGAAGTTCCAAACACATAACATCTGTCAACAAGTGGCGTGATCAGCAGATGATAACTATAGCAATCATTTAGGGTTAGAAAATATAATTAAGAAATGACAATCCTATTGTTTCAAGGTCATCTAGCTGCTATAATTCGCGTATTCATTCTTGCTTGTTTTGATAGTTTATGATACATTTCTTCTCTTAAAAATGGGTTATTTAATGACATTTACTTCTTGAGTAACTGAAATGCTTATTAAAAACAATGAACACAAATTTATTACAACTGTCAATTTTCACCATGAAAGAGGTTAGTCGATACAATATCATTTAACCCCAAGTAAAGTTCCCCTAGCCTTAACGGGCCATTGGGTCAGATGAATTGTAGAATACATCTGTTTCTATAACCTCGGCATATGAAGGGGTTGTGCAGTTAGCGCAACGCCCAGCCGCCTTTCTTTCCCAAACTGGACAAATTTTACCTGGAAAAATTCCATGGGTCTCACCAAAGGTCGAACCCAGGACTCTCAGGTCGAAAGTCGCGTATTTAAACCACTCGGCCATCCATCCCACTATTTAAACCCAAGCCATAGTACAAACTAGCCTCCATCAAATGCCTTTGTATAAGCTAGCCTCCACCAAATGTTTTTGTTCAAAATAGCCTTCATCAAAAGCCTTAGTACAAGCTAGTCTCCATCAAATGTTTTTGTACAAAATAGCCTCCACCAAATGAATGATATTAATTAACCCACAGCTCAATTAATATGAATGCAATTATTAAAATCTCTCGCCAAGATGGCGACTTAAGGTTGGGCCACCGGGTCCGCTCTCAGGGCCCCGTATATTTAGTGACCACCACTGAGCTCAATTATAAACCTTTTTTTTTTATTTCTCTCTTTCTTTATAGGGGTTAACAATTTATTCTACGCCTCAATTTACATAACTCCGCCCCTTCTCTCACCATCATATATATCCATCCCTTTGACACACAAATATTTTAAGACTGAGCTATGAAACTTACCTTGCATTTAAAAAAAAACTTTAAATGTATAAGTCGTCCAAATTGTTCGGTATCTTGAAAAACAAAAAACAAAGTAAATATTCGTTTCAAATGAAATGCAAATGGAATTAATTGTAACCGGAAGATCAGCCAAGTAAATGGAAAATATTGCATAAAATCATTCGCATTTATCTTTGTTAATAACTTTTAAAACGCATTTGTATCAACTAGTCGACGTATCGACTATCCCCGGTTTCCACAAATACTCTTTTTTTTTATTGTTTATATATTTTTTCTCTTTCTTTCGACCGTTTTTTAGCATTGAAAAAAACAAGCTAAAAATATTATAGGAAATATCTTTTGTTACCCGACATCTGCTGAGATCTATTGTTACCCGACATCTGCTGATATTTATTGTTACCCGACATCAGCTGATATCTATTGTTACCGGACATCCGCTGATATCTATTGTTACCCGACATCAGCTGATATCTATTGTTACCCGACATCCGCTGATATCTATTGTTACCCGACATCCGCTGATATCTATTGTTACCCGACATCCGCTGATATCTATTGTTACCCGATATCTGCTTGACTAGATGTCCAATTGGCTCTAATTTCCCAAACGTCACGATCTCACCACACATATGTCATCAGGGATTGTACCTCGCCATGATGCGGTCAATGAATGTTAATGTCAGATCACCTTTTGTAACAAGTCCCTAGGGGCCTCTCTTCACACTCATTGAGTTGACGGACCTCAACTGAACTGAGAGATTTTTTTTCTCTAATAGACAATCAGACACCGGATTGTTGGAATATTTTTCTGACTTATCTATCACATTAACTGGACGAACCAATACCTTTAAAATAAAGTAAAATTAAAAAATCTTACTTTACAGTTGAAAATAATACAATGATGATTTCTCTGAAAAATGCTCAGATTTCGATTCCATCAGCAAGTTTTTTTCCATCTTTATGAACTACTTTTATATACATGTATTTATTTAATATAATGTACACCGCAAAAAAATTTTGCAACACCTTACTTTTTTTCGCAAATCATCTGCAACGTATTTATTTACATTTGTGCTAATTAACTGAAGAGTTTCTCGAAGTTTCATTAAGCTATTTTTAGTTTACGTAATGCCTTAAAAAGACATTTACTTTTTAATGTCGTTAGGATTGTTTTCATTGCACAAGTTAAAAATACAATGTGATGTTGTGAAAAATATACCCAATGAATGTGTGTAGTGATATTTACTAATTCAGACACAGTGTCTTGTATTTTAAAAACCACAGAAACCATTGAAAACTGTGGATAAAATTAAGACGTTCCAAAAGGAGAAGCCACCATTATTATTATTTTATCTTTGACAGAATTACATGTATTACTTCGGTTTCATCAGACTTAACACTGGTGATATACAGGGCCCGCCTTAGGCCGATTGCTCCAAAATGGGTCCCGCGCGTTGCAGGGGTCCCGCAATTTACATTTATATTAATAGTAGGCCTAATACATAATACATAAGAGGGGCCTGGCAAGCATCTGTTAAATTTGGGCCCCGCAATTCGTAAGTCCGGCCCTGGTAATATATAGTAACCCATGCTAATTCAGATCAGGAATGTTATTCAAATTTTTGACTTTAGAATTTTGCAAGGAGTGTGCAGTGTCTTATGTCTTACAGGACTGTGCTTTAGAAGACATGTCCATCTACTTAATTAATGCACATTGTCAATGCCTTATGAAAAAGAAAGATTTTGTCTACAACCTAAGGACCCGTGGGTCGTAAACGTCTCTGGAGACCTATGACAGATGACCTGTGTGAACTGTGAACTTACAAGAGTGTAGATGGTTGCAACGACAAACGCAACAAATTATGTTCAACAATATTACGTCATGCCTATGTTTAACTTTTATATCACTGTATTTTTTTTCTGATTTGACTCTCAATGCACAGTATTAAATATATATTTAGATATATAAAATCTCTATAGCTGATCAATAATTAACCTCTATTTTTGACAGCTATATGTGTTAACAGTGCACTATTGAAGCCTACAGTATGGCTACCATAAACACTATCACGAGTTGGGTGCATGACGTGGAAAACACGAACACAAATCCCTTAAATGTCACCCATGTTATCTAACTCCCTTGACAAGTTGCATGTGTTCTATAGGAAAATATCAACTGAATTATTAATAGACTCTGTATAATATATGGGTGTGGTTTATGATTTATACAAATGTACACAAAGTACCGACTGTTAACTCCACAATGGTTGTGAATGATGATGTACACAGTGTACCACCAGTTAGCTCTACATGGTTGTCAACTATTATGTACACTAGTGTACCTCTAGTTAGATGGACATAATTGTGAACTATGCCTTGAGCCTCTAACTTTAACTTTGCTTGGCGCCCGAAAAATTTAACTTTGCCTATAGCTTCCAAATGTAACTTTGCCTATAGCTTCCAATTTAACTTTGCCTATGGTTTCCAAATGTTACTTTGCCTATGGCTTCCAAATGTAACTTTGCCTATGGCTTCCAAATGTAACTTTGCCTATGACTTCCAAATGTAACTTTGCCTATAGCTTCCAAATGTAACTTTGCCTATAGCTTCCAAATGTAACTTTGCCTATAGCTACCAAATGTAACTTTGCCTATAGCTTCCAAATGTAACTTTGCCTATAGCTTCCAATTGTAACTTTGCCTATAGCTTCCAAATGTTACTTTGCCTATAGCTTCCAAATGTAACTTTGCCTATAGCTTCCAAATGTAACTTTGCCTATAGCTTCCAAATGTAACTTTGCCTATAGCTTCCAAATGTAACTTTGCCTATAGCTTCCAAATGTAACTTTGCCTATAGCTTCCAAATGTAACTTTGCCTATAGCTTCCAAATGTAACTTTGCCTATAGCTTCCAAATGTAACTTTGCCTATAGCTTCCAAATGTAACTTTGCCTATAGCTTCCAAATGTAACTTTGCCTATAGCTTCCAAATGTAACTTTGCCTATAGCTTCCAAATGTAACTTTGCCTATAGCTTCCAAATGTAACTTTGCCTATAGCTTCCAAATGTAACTTTGCCTATAGCTTCCAAATGTAACTTTGCCTATAGCTTCCAAATGTAACCTATAGCTTCCAAATGTAACTTTGCCTATAGCTTCCAAATGTAACTTTGCCTATAGCTTCCAAATGTAACTTTGCCTATAGCTTCCAAATGTAACTTTGCCTATAGCTTCCAAATGTAACTTTGCCTATAGCTTCCAAATGTAACTTTGCCTATAGCTACCAAATGTAACTTTGCCTATAGCTTCCAAATGTAACTTTGCCTATAGCTTCCAAATGTAACTTTGCCTATAGCTTCCAAATGTAACTTTGCCTATAGCTTCCAAATGTAACTTTGCCTATAGCTTCCAAATGTAACTTTGCCTATGGCTTCCAAATGTAACTTTGCCTATAGCTTCCAAATGTAACTTTGCCTATAGCTACCAAATGTAACTTTGCCTATAGCTTCCAAATGTAACTTTGCCTATAGCTTCCAATTGTAACTTTGCCTATAGCTTCCAAATGTTACTTTGCCTATAGCTTCCAAATGTAACTTTGCCTATAGCTTCCAAATGTAACTTTGCCTATAGCTTCCAAATGTAACTTTGCCTATAGCTTCCAAATGTAACTTTGCCTATAGCTTCCAATTGTAACTTTGCCTATAGCTTCCAAATGTAACTTTGCCTATAGCTTCCAAATGTAACTTTGCCTATAGCTTCCAAATGTAACTTTGCCTATAGCTTCCAAATGTAACTTTGCCTATAGCTTCCAAATGTAACTTTGCCTATAGCTTCCAAATGTAACTTTGCCTATGGCTCTATGGCTTACAAGTAAACTATCGCCTAAGATACCCCCCGCCCCCGCCCCCCCCGCCCCATAACGCATAAATCCACCCGGACACTTGATGTGAGGCCATACGAGTATAGAAGCCTCATGCCAACAACGAGTTCAGAAGCCTCATGCTAACTGACAACGAGTATAGAAGCCTCATACTAAGTGACAACGAGTATAGAAGCCTCGTGGTCACTAACAAAGAGTTTAGAAGCCTCAAGTTCACAAAGAACGAGTATAGAAGCCCAATGTTAGCTACCAACGTGTATGGAAGCCTCATGTTAGCTGACAACGAATATAGCCTCATGCTAATTAATATTTTATATTTCTTTGTATGCGTGGTCGTAGATGATCAGTACTAAAGGAACTGTTGTATTGGTCAGTACTAAATGAACTGTTGTATTGGTCAGTACTAAATGAACTGTTGTATTGCATTATTTAGACTTTGCCATAAGGCCCCATACATGATTTACCCGGGGGCCCATAATGTTGTTAAGACGGGGCCATGACATGTCCCAGTTGGCCTAGATGAATATACCAACGTCAACAGAGATCCATTTTCGTGTCAGTTGACGCCATTTTCTAGTTCATCGCAGTCACTGTGAGGGTAAAATTTCACAATCAAGTAGAGTTTCCTTTTATAGAATTCCTGCTTTTTTTCTCTCTTTCTTCTTTTACTGTTCCAATTTTGGTATGGTAAGAATTCTTCAGATGTTAGTTGAAAGAAAACAACCGAAAGTTAGCTTTTGTTGATGTGAGAAAAACACCTGGTATATGAAACTTCAGTTGTACTACAGATGTTATCTACACAGATTCGTTTTACTTTAAATTGTACATACGTTGCATATATTACAGTATTTCTCAAAGTGTGAGTCCGTGAAATTATTTGAAGTGGGTCTCCAAACAAATAATAATAAAAAAAAATACTTTATCGAGAATGTATAAAGTTTAATTGTAACGTATATTTTACAAACTTTGTACTTTATAATGGACTGGCGAAAACCGAACAAATTTCTTAGTGGGACATGAATCGCAAATTTATGAAAACCATGGATCTATCATGGTATACAAATGAAGCCCTGGCTACATGTATGTATTGTATACTGCGGCGAGGTTTATAGACACACATATATACTGTGCTGACAATCTTAGCAACATCTCCAACTTAACATTATTTATATGCTCTGTTCATATACAGGTACATATTTACTGTGTTGACATTTTAAGGGGCATATTCAATCAGACATTGCTAGATTCTTTTCCTTGATGACAAGTTTAGACATTTGTCAAGTAAACTGTTATAAACTTATTTTCCCCATATTGGGATTTAAAACAATACATGTGATTTGACTTGTATATAATTTGTTTAAACATGTTGATATTACAGACATATTTGGCATATATAGACATATACAGACATATATAGACATACATACATTTACAGGCATATATAACATCTTTGTATTTACAGTCATATTTACATTTTGACAATCTTGCTAATTAAGATGTGGATATTTACAGACACTTTTATTTTATTGATATTTATAGACACATTTATCTTAGTGACATTTGAAGACACTTTTATCTTGTTGACATTTACAGACACGTCACGTTAACATTTACGTACTCAACAATCATGTTTACATTTACCATTTACAGAACACCTTTTTGTCATTAATAGACACATCATATTGACATTTGTAGAAACATTTTTTATGATGAAGTTTATCATTTACATATTTATATATACAGACATATTTTCATGTTGGCATTTACCATTTACAGACACATCATTTACATACATTTCATATTAACTTTTCCATTTAAAAAAGTATCATGTTGAATTTAGGGACAAATGTATCATGTTGACATTTAGGGACAAATGTATCATGTTGACATTTAGGGACAAATGTATCATGTTGAAATTTAGAAACAAATGTATCATGTTGAATTTAGGGACAAATGTATCATGTTGAATTTAGGGACAAATGTATCATGTTGACATTTAGGGACAAATGTATCACGTTGACATATAGGAACAAATGTATCACGTTGACATATGGAACAAATGTATCATGTTGACATTTAGGAACAAATGTATCATGTTGAAATTTTACACACTTGAGCCATGTTAAAATCATGTACAAAGAACAAACTAGGACTGTTGATTGATTTTATTTTACCGCAACACCTAGTTTGAAAAAGTTTCGAAAAAGAATCAAGAAGAAAATGTTATTAAGTAACCCAATTCTATTTAACAAAAATTGATCAGATAAGTTCAGAACAACCAAGTAAAACGAACTGTCTCGTTTACATGAAATCAAAGCAGATATATAACCTTGAAACAATAGGAGTGCTATTTCTTAATTCAATTTTCTCACCCTGAATGATTCAATCAGTTATCATGTCGTGATACTTATCAGTTGTTGATTGACAGGTGTCAGGAGTTTGAAACGACATAAGGGCTAAAACTACGTGTCGTTTTTTTTAGTTATAGAGGGGGTATGGTGATGTTCCTAAATGGCTTCCTCAGGAATATCCTAAAGATAATGCGACTAGATAAATTCAGGAACGAAGATCTCTGGCATCTGGCAAACCAAGATCACATAGATCTACAAGTGTCCAGAAGAAAATGGAGATGGATCGGCCACTCAAGAAGGAAGCCTGCAGATCACATCACAAAAATGGCTCTGCAGTGGAGCCCCCAAGGCCAGAGAAAGGTTGGCCGCCCATAGACAACTTGGAGAAGGTCTTGTGAGCAGGAAATGAAAATCTGCAAACAGAGATGGGCGGAATTGAAAGAGGCCTCCCAAAACAGAGTGCGCTGGAGAGTGGCTGCCGAGGCCTTTTGCTCCGCAAGGAGTTCAAGGCATTAAGTCAAGTAAGTCAGGTATGGTGATGTCATAAGCCATAAGTAAAACGATCTCTGTGAGGACATAAGGTGTGGATTTTTAAAGTGTCAAACTATGACTGGATGTGGGATGGGGGTAACAGTCAAGATAAAAAAATTGTATAATAAGTAAATGACCACTCTATGACTATACTATTAATAATAATAAGTAAATGACCACTCTATGACTATACTATTAATAATAATAAGTAAATGACCACTCTATGACTATACTATTAATTATTAGGAGGAAAAAGCATAAATTTAACGGATTTGTAAATACTCTGGTCTGAGTAATAATATAACATACAAATATACTAATGCTTTTTGCAGCATAAACAGCTTCAAAGAACATAGTGGAGACTGTCTTATTTTACCATGTTATAGAATAGACCCATTTTGATAGTTGCTCTACGACTTTTGTTTATATCATAAAATTACTATAAAGAGCTACACAACAGTCAATTTGACAATATTTAGTGAACAAATGTAATCAAATAATAGAAACTTGATCTATGGGAGCAGTACCAACCTTTGACTACTACTGGAGGCTGGATGCTCAGTAACATATATTGTAAAGTAACAAGCCCGTTCTTTTAACAGACAAAGTAACATGCCCGTTCTTTTAACAGACAAAGTAACATGCCCGTTCTTTTAACAGACAAAGTAACATACCCGTTCTTTTAACAAAGTAACATGCCCGTTCTTTAAACAAAGTAACATGCCCGTTCTTTTAACAGACAAAGTAACAGGCCCGTTCTTTTAACAGACAAAGTAACAGGCCCGTTCTTTTAACACAACTGATGAGCTTACCCACTCAAAGTAATAATTGACAGAGTAATGTACAGTGTGAGTGGATGGACGTGGATGGATGCAGTCAACAGTTACCAGCGAAATAGGTCAGCGGGGCTGCAATGTCACGTTAGAAAACTTGCACTATGTCAGATTGACCTGACCTGTATAAAGTACAAGATTTTCCCCAGTTCAATGAACATATCATGAGATCACGTGACTGGACGTTGAATTGGACATGCTAATTCACAGAGATTTACTGTTGACCACATCGCCAGCATACTAGTTTAGTACAGAATACCTGGTGTTCTCATCTGTCCATTCTGTACAATATTTCCCAAGCTCTGATGCTCGGACTCAACCTTGTTTTAAGAGAAATCGTGTTCCTACCTAATACCTGCTATTAACTACTGATCAGTATATACATGACTTAAATTGCTGCCCAATCTATACATGACTTAAATTACTGCCCAGTATTACTTAGACATTGCATAGTCTCTACCTGACCTAAAGTATTCTCCAGTCTATGCCTGACATAAAGTATTATCCAGTCTATGCCTGACCTAACGTATTGTCTATGCCTGACATAAAGTATTATCCAGTCTATGCCTGACCTAACGTATTGTCTATGCTTTACCTAACGTATTGTCCATTCTATGCCTGACCTAAAGTATTGTCCAGTCTATGCCTGACCTAACGTATTGTCCATTCTATGCCTGACCTTAAGTATTGTCCTGTCTATGCCTGACCTAAAGTATTCTCCAGTCTATGCCTGACCTAACGTATTGCCTATGCTTGACCTAACGTATTCTCCAGTCTATGCCTGAACTAAAGTATTCTCCAGTCTATGCCTGAACTAAAGTATTCTCCAGTCTATGTCTGACCTAAAGTATTCTCCAGTCTATGTCTGACCTAAAGTATTCTCCAGTCTATGCCTGACCTAAAGTATTCTTCAGTCTAGGTCTGACCTAAAGTATTCTCCTGTCTATGTCTGACCTAAAGTATTCTCCAGTCTATGTCTGACCTAAAGTATTCTCCTGTCTATGCCTGAACTAAAGTATTCTCCAGTCTATGCCTGAACTAAAGTATTCTCCTGTCTATGTCTGAACTAAAGTATTATCCAGTCTATGTCTGACCTAAAGTATTCTCCAGTCTAAGTCTGACCTAAAGTATTCTCCAGTCTATGCCTGACCTCAAGTATTCTCCTGTCTATGCCTGAACTAAAGTATTCTCCAGTCTATGCCTGAACTAAAGTATTCTCCTGTCTATGTCTGACCTAAAGTATTCTCCAGTCTATGTCTGACCTAAAGTATTCTCCTGTCTATGTCTGACCTAAAGTATTCTCCAGTCTATGTCTGACCTAAAGTATTCTCCTGTCTATGCCAGAACTAAAGTATTCTCCAGTCTATACCTGATCTAAAGTATTCTCCTGTCTATGTCTGACCTAAAGTATTCTCCAGTCTATGTCTGACCTAAAGTATTCTCCAGTCTATGTCTGACCTAAAGTATTCTCCTGTCTATGTCTAACCTAAAGTATTCTCCAGTCTATGTCTGATCTAAAGTATTCTCCAGTCTATGTCTGACCGAAAGTATTCTCCTGTCTATGCCTGAACTAAAGTATTCTCCAGTCTATGCCTGAACTAAAGTATTCTCCTGTCTATGTCTGACCTAAAGTATTCTCCAGTCTATTTCTGACCTAAAGTATTCTCCAGTCTATGTCTGACCTAAAGTATTCTCCAGTCTATGTCTGACCTAAAGTATTCTCCTGTCTATGTCTAACCTAAAGTATTCTCCAGTCTATGCCTGAACTAAAGTATTCTCCTGTCTATGTCTGACCTAAAGTATTCTCCAGTCTATGTCTGACCTAAAGTATTCTCCAGTCTATGCCTGACCTAACGTATTGTTCAGTCTCTACCTGACCTAACGTATTGTCTATGCTTGACATAACGTATTGTCCAGTCTATGCCTGACCTAACGTATTGTCCAGTCTCTACCTGACCTAACGTATTGTCTATGCTTGACATAACGTATTGTCCGGTCTATGCCTGACCTAACATATTGTTCAGTCTCTACCTGACCTAACGTATTGTCTATGCCTGACCTAAAGTATTGTCCAGTCAATGCCTGACCTAACGTATTGTCTATGCTTGACCTAACGTATTGTCCAGTCTATGCCTGACCTAAAGTATTGTCCAGTCTATGCCTGACCTAAAGTATTGTCCAGTCAAAGCCTGACCTAACGTATTGTCTATGCCTGACCTAACGTATTGTCCAGTCAAAGCCTGACCTAACGTATTGTCCAGTCTATGCCTGATTTAAAGTATTGTCCAGTCTATGCCTGACCTAAAGTAGTGTCCAGTCTATGCCTTAGCTAAAGTTTTGTCTAGTATCTACCACTTCTAAAGTACTCTCCTCCATCTCAATTTAGGTACTGTCCAGCTATAGTAAAGTTCTCGCTTTACCTATATGTCATTCATCCACTAAAACAAAAAGATGTTTAAAAAATTGTTACCATGGTGATATTTGTCGATTATCGGTTTACATTCATCCATGATAAATGTACTGCTTATTTATAGTATCAGATCATACACATAAAATAACGGTAATGTCCTGTTTATTAATAATATCAGATCAGGTTGTCGAGAGAAGGTTACACCAGCGTGCTATTTGATATTGACAAACATTTTGCAGAGCTCCCCCAGGTGGCGCTGCTGTTTAAAGAAAACAAAAATGTCTGCCAAGTTTCAAGTTTCATCGTCAGAGAGAAAGAGAGAGAGAGAATATTTTATTTTTCATCTAACATTTTCTTGCCATCCACCCCCATTCCACTCCCCCCCCCCCACCCCAATCACATAATCTCGTTGGATTATTCCTAAGACAATTTTCTCACTCATAGACAGACTAATTATCATAACTGGATTCCTCTGGTCACAGTTTCTTATTTCTTGGCTAGTTACTGGCTTTTTATCTTGTTAGTCTGACCATTGTGAATGTTGTTTGGTTGGTTTAACCTACAAACTAGCCCCGTCTACTAAGTCTACTCTTGTCACTAAGTTGATCTAGTTGTAGAAGACATTATCTGCTTTGTTGATCGCACTCATTGTTGGCTCACTGTTGAAATGAAATTTTTCTGTACTTTAGCACAACATAATGTACACAAGTTGCCGCAGTTCAAGAGAAGGGCCCAGTTTGTACTTTTGATCAGGGGCCCAAGAAATTTAATAAGCCTAACCGGTACATTTCTCTGTGGCCCAGGAAACTTAATAGGCCCAGCCGGTACATTGTTCTATAGCAACACAAGAATACATTACACAAAACGTAATTCAGTTATACGTACCTATAGCAACACAAAAATACATTATACAAAACATAATTATGTTAGATGTATCAATAGCGACACAAGAATAAATTACAAAAAAACATAATTCAGTTATATGTACCTATAGCAACACAATAATAAATTACACAAAACACAATTCAGTTATATGTACCTATAGCAACACAAGAATAAATTACACAAAACATAATTCAGTTATACGTACCTATAGCAACATAAGAATACAATACACAAAACAATTCAGAAGCAGCCTTTGGAAGGGGAAGGGAGGGGGGACTGCTACTCATCCGACAACCCCAGGGAGGACTCACGTACATAAATTTTATTACCTCCTACACTTGAAGCTGTTAAAAAATATGTGTAGCCTATATGTAAACATGTCCTTTTGAACTTCAGTTCACTTTATATACCGCTAGTTAATTTGTTGTTAAAGTACAGACTGAATGATTTAATTGGAAAGAATAGACATTTCCAGTGCTACACTCTATGACTAGGTCACTGTAATAGATTCAGGTCATCCATTTCCAGTGCTACACTCTATGACTAGGTCACTGTAATAGATTCAGGTCATCCATCTCAAGTGCTACACTCTATGACTAGGTCACTGTAATAGATTCAGGTCATCCATCTCAAGTGCTACACTCTATGACTAGGTCACTGTAATAGATTCAGGTCATCCATCTCAAGTGCTACACTCTATGACTAGGTCACTGTAATAGATTCAGGTCATCCATCTCAAGTGCTACACTCTATGACTAGGTCACTATAATAGATTCAGGTCATTGTTATGCCTGTAGTCACATTAACTAATTAATCGGCAGGACAAACCAGCCAGAGAAAAGTTCATTTTGTTAAAAAAAATATCATTTGTTATTACTTCCCATTTATCTCATTGACACTTCATTCATTCAATTTGTTTAGCACCAGACAGATATAGATTGATACGTATGTAGATTATGTATGTATAATTTTGAATGTACGATGAGTTATTTTAACATCATAGACACCATTGTTTCTACACACCACTTTCTGTCCATAATGGTCAATCTGTTATTTTTCCTCGTTTGTCTGTCTTTATTATATTAGGCATTAGTCTTTTGTAATGATTGTATTGTATGTATTTATTGATACGACATTTCCTTGTTTCCACTTGTACTGACTTGTCAGAATAGACCAACCACGTATTTTTTTCAAAGTATTTTATTATTGTAGATTGACTATAAACTTAGACTGCTCGAACATAGATATACTTTATAAAACGAGACATACTTTACATCAGACTTTATAAACTGACAAGAGACTTTTTAAACTGAGACAGGCTCGTAAAACATAACACTTTATAAACTGAGACAGACTGATACAATATCAGACTTTATTAACTGAGACAAACTCGTAAAACATAACACTTTATAAACTGAGACAGACTGGTACAATATCAGACTTTATAAGCCGAGACAGACTGGTACAATATAAGACTTTATAAGCCGAGACAGACTGGTACAATTTCGGAATTTATACATTGAGACAGACTAGTACATCATAATACTTTATAAGCCGAGACAGACTGGTACAATTTCATACTTTATACATTGAGACAGACTGATACAACATAAGACTTTATAAGCCGAGACAGACTGGTACAACATAAGACTTTATACATTGAGACAGACTGATACAACATCAGACAAACTTGTGCGTGGCAAGAAATGGGTGAACTTTTATTTCGTTAATCCCTACCATGGATCTGTCTTGTCAAAGTGAGACTTGTGGCTCGCGCTACAAGATGGCTGCTGAACGAGGAATGATGGCAGAGGAGAAAAATTACTTTATGCGTCGTAGCCGATAACAGGCTGGGGGTGGGTGTGGAGAGAGAAATAGAGGGGCTTGTGCGTGAGAGAGAAAGAAGGTGGGGGGTGAGAGGGTGATAAAGAGAGATGGACAAATAAACAAGACTCATTTGTGTTCGTCACAAAACGTGTGGCTGGTGTCACAGTGTTGAAGTAGTGGACGAGCTGTGACATCCTCGGTGTTGTGACATCATCGGTGTTATGACATAGTCTGTGTTGTGACATAAGTGTTGTGGCATCATCGGTGTTATGACATAGTCTATGTTGTGACATAAGTGTTGTGACATCATCGGTGTTATGACTTAGTCTGTGTTGTGACATAAGTGTTGTGACATCATCGGTGTTATGACATAGTCTGTGTTGTGACATAAGTGTTGTGGCATAGAACTGGGGATTACTTCTTCCAAATCTCGGTAACTCACACACACACAAAACGAAATACGCGCTTGTGTTTGTGTTTGTGTGTGTGTTTAACAGTGAGTAATGAGTCTGTGTGTGTTTAACAGTGAGTAATGAGTCTGTGAGCGTCTAGCACACACGTGTGTGACACAGATAACCTGTTCAACGGTTGAAGAAAAAGGTCAGGAAAGTTACTGATAAAATTGTTTGGATATGGTGTTCGTCTGATTTGGTTTTATTGGAATCAGTTAACTATGGTTATCACTCAGTCATGTTTGAAACGGTAGAGTTAACTATGGTATAACTCGGTCATGTTTGAAACGGTAAGTTATTTATAGAACGATAAAACAATGTTATGTTTTAAACAGTAGGTTATTTTTTCTATCATTTTAGTTACAGACGTTTTCTGAAATAATGACGTGTTTTATTGTATGTATTCCCTATTACTCAACACTGGAGCTAAGCACTATGTATTCCCTATTACTCAACACTGGAGCTAACCACTATGTATTCCCTATAACTCAACACTGGAGCTAAGCACTATGTATTCCCTATTACTCAACACTGGAGCTAAGCACTATGTATTCTCTATACCTTAACACTGGAGCTAAGCACTATGTATTCTCTATAACTTAACACTGGAGCTAAGAACTATATATTCCCTATTACTCAACAATGGAGCTAAGCACTATGTATTCCCTATTACTCAACACTGGAGCTAACCACTATGTATTCCCTATTACTCAACACTGGAGCTAATCACTATGTATTCCCTATTACTCAACACTGGAGCTAACCACTATGTATTCCCTATTACTCAACACTGGAGCTAACCACTATGTATTCCCTATTACTCAACACTGGAGCTAACCACTATGTATTCCCTATTACTCAACACTGGAGCTAACCACTATGTATTCCCTATTACTCAACACTGGAGCTAACCACTATGTATTTCCTATTACTCAACACTGGAGCTAACCACTATGTATTCCCTATTACTCAACACTGGAGCTAACCATTATGTATTCCCTATTACTCAACACTGGAGCTAACCTCTATGTATTCCCTATTACTCAACACTGGAGCTAAGCACTATGTATTCCCTATTACTCAACACTGGAGCTAAGCACTATGTATTCCCTATTACTCAACACTGGAGCTAAGCACTATGTATTCCCTATTACTCAACACTGGAGCTAAGCACTATGTATTCCCTATTACTCAACACTGGAGCTAAGCACTATGTATTCCCTATTACTCAACACTGGAGCTAAGCACTATGTATTCCCTAATGTTTATTCAGAATGCTTTTGTTCAATGCCTACAGTATAGACTATTTCCTAATATTCAATATATAGGCCCAGTGGCGCAACAAGGGAGTGGCATTGGGGGCATTTTCTTCCCCACCCCCACGCCCCCCCCCCCGAAATAAAAAAAATAAAAGAATTAGACCAAAATTAGTTAAAAATAAAATACAAATATATAAATAATGTGATTTTTTAATGCAAGTGATTTTTTGCCCTCCCCCCCCCTGAAAGTTTGGTCTAGTTGCGCCCCTGTATAGGGGCTGTCCATTAATTACGTCAGCAAAATAGGGGGGATGAGGGTCAGAAAATTTTTGACAATTGTTGACAAGGGGCAGGGGAGAGGTCAAGAAAAGTTGACGTCAACAATGTAGTCCTGTGTTACACACTCGCTTAACATTCAGTATTTTAATTAAACTAACTATATTCCTTCCAATTTTGCATTTTGGAAGCCACCTTTTTAGGGGGGGGGGGGTAATCAAATGTTGACGTAATTTTATAGGGGGGGTCTCTGGAAGTTTGACAAGTTGTTGACAAGGGGGGGGGAGGTAAAAATCGCCAAAAAATTTGTTGACATAAATAAAGGATAGTCCCATAGACATAGTCCTCTGTCTCATGCCTAAACTATCGCCTAATGTACACTAAATATTTCATTTAACAGCCAATCAGGAAGTAACTTGACGTTTTCATAATACTAAAATACATGTTCGTTTAAATTTTAAAAAAATGTTCGCTTACAAAGTTACATGATAAAATAATTGTTCACTTGCGTTATAAAAAATACTTTTTGTTTACAAATGATTACTGTACATACCTATTATTTGTCTGAACTAAATTGTACGGTCATAGTACGGTAAAACCTCGTTTCATATACACCTTTTTCTTTCGTTTATTATACTTTTCTCCCATTTTTATGGATAGGTCGTGAAAACTGAACAAGTTTCTTACTAGGTCGCGAATCACAAAAGTTTGAAAATAACTGGTCTATCTGAAGAATTATGCAACAAACGATGCATCGCCCTTAAATGCTATGTGTTTCCTTTTTATTAAACAAAAATTAATGCCATATTTTAAAACCGGAAACTAAGTAAGACGTCACTCAAGAGAAATGTGTCTAATTTCGTCACCACACTTTAAAAATGATTGCATTTTGACGCTCGATCGGTATTTTCATGAACAGTTTAGTGAATTAGTTCAACAATGTCAAATTATTTGGTACCAGCCCAGTTAAAATTGTACTAATACGGGGCCGTGCAGGACCTCCACGAGTTGGTGGCTACCGGATTACAAGGGACACTTAGCCCTGGCCGTTGCATTTGAAATTTGTTCTTTTTATTTATTTGTTTTCCTGCATGATCGGGGAGAAGGGCGCCAGAGAGTCAACATTGACATAATCTGTAAAGTGCACAGGGTCAACATCGGCAGTATGTAAGGAGGCTGAGGTCAAGGTCGACATAGTCTGTAAGGGGCCTGAGGTCAAGGTCGGCATAGTCTGTAAGGGGCCTGAGGTCAAGGTCGACATAGTCTTAAAGGTCAGGGTTGACATAGTTTTTAAGAGGCCCCCAGAATTCCTTGCAGCGGCCCTGGGTCTTCACTTATTACATAACGCATTGGGTTAGGTTGGTTAGGGTTATTATTGTGAGCTGTTGTCGCAGGGGTCTCTGCACCAGAGTAGGCTATTATGTGCAGGCCCACCGATAGAAATCTCGGGCCCCTGGGCAGGGCTGTCACGGGCTCCCCAAGCTGGTAATATTTATTTCAAAAGTTGATTAGCCAGCTCACTCCGGGCCCTTAAAACTCGCCCTAAAACTCGCCGGGCCCCTGGGCATTTGCCCACTGCCCCCCCTCTCGTCGGCACTGATTATGTGCCCCATGGCAAGCCCGAGTGTTGACACATTAACGAAAAGTAACAAACCACTAATGTTTAGTTAGCTTCCAGTCCAAATAAAATATGAATGTCTAGTTATCTTCAAACCTAAATAACAAATTAAGTTTTTTTTTTTAACTTATAGGCCTCTGCCTTTATAAAATATGTTATAAAATATGCTATACTCCACATCGAAGTTGCTGATTATAATGTGATCGTTTCTTTCACAGCTGATGTGTTCATCCCAAAAGATATCAACATCAAGTCAGCCAACTTCATTTTATAAAGTGCCTTGAACAAAATATACTACTACCTTAAACCTTCCAATTTATAATTTATCTAAAACTAAATGAATTTAATAAATAACAGAATTAGATTTCCTTTCCTGATTTATTATTAAGAAATTTAAGTTTGTACATTTAATTTGAGTACATAGAGAGCCACATGTTTTTTTTAATAGCATGAATTCTGGATTTATACACTTGGAGTTTCTTTATGATGCTGTATTATAAAACAAATGGGATTTATCTATATACCTATTTTCAAATGAATGTTATGTGTTCATTGTTAACTTTTGTCTGTATGCCTAGTCAACGGAAACCCTGGCTTTAGTTGTAGCTTATTTAGATATGCCTTGAAATGAATGTGTTGCTTGTTTACTAATGCCATTGAATTTTCTGTGCTTACTGCCATATAGTAAAATGGTGTTTTTGTAATTTTGATAAATTACATTAATTATGATTATAAATGTGTTGAACTAATGTTGTTTTTAAATGTAAAAATGATGTATTCAGACAATATGAAGTAAATTTATGACTAATTACATTTGACATAAGTATATATCAAACATTTCATGGAATGAACGAACCAATGAATGAAAAGATACACCTCACTAGACTACTAAACATGACAAATGAGGTGGTCAAATTCATCCAGAACTCCACGGATAATTCTGTTCTTTATGAAAGTGTGAAATTTCACCTGGATAACTTAAGTTCCAGAGGAACTCATCAGTTGACCAGCATTCCAACAACTACTGCACACACACAGTCACCACAGTTTGAGGCATGCCATGACTGGCAAGATGCTCAACATACTCTCTTTCAGGTACTTCAGTCATCACTCATAAAATTTCCTCTAAATGTTTGTTATTTTACTAAAAGGTAATTTTTTTAATATATTTTTTTTTCAATTCAACATATTTCTTAAATTTTAATTCTAACATTTTAAAGAATGTTTTAAAACTTTTCTTTCAGCTTGCCAACTTGTGTGCAGCAGTTTCATTACTCACACCAAGCAGCTTTCGACATCATCTTCTTTTCCTTCGCTGCCTGTTGCTGGTCTCATTCCTTCTCTTTGTCTTATGGGCTGGACTTTTTGTGTGCATGCTTGACGTCTTAATATGGAACTGTGTTTTCTTTGCTGTGGACATTGTTCACGTCATCATTTTAGCTTACTCGAACTTACCAGTGAGTAGAATACAAATTTCAACATATTTTTTGAATGGTTATTTTAATTGGAAAACTATTTATGCTGTTGGTAAAAACAAAACTTTTGGCCTATAAGAAATCAGAATGGCTGAGAAGTTAAAAATTGATAACAGTATTTGACTTCTCTGTCTGTCAGTTCTATGTTAAATTGTAGTTTCCTATAATTATTTTTTATTTTAATGTTGAAAAAATAAGAATTACTTCATTTTAAAATATTTAACTCTGATAAACCTAAAAACTACTGTAACTATTGTATTTATTTTACTTTCAATGTAAAGAGTAGATTCAACAGCAGTTTAAATGACTTTTATGACAAGAAAATGAAACCTTTAAAAGTTGGACATCATGATTTTGCTGAATTGTGTAGCCAAGGAAATATAATACCTCTGAGAAAAGGGAGTAAATATGCTGTAGAGAATGTAACTCCATGTGGTGAAAAGGTGTCAGTGCTTCTAAGGGGAAGGTCATTGAATTTTTTTTTTTTTACATTTGTTTTTGAATTAAACAAGGTTAAGATTAATATCCAACTAATGTTAGTGGCCCATACTCCGATAGGAGTGACGGGCTTAAGTAAGTAAGAAATGAGTTTGTAGAATTCATGAAAGTAGCAACAATAGAGGTATTTTTGCTTATAGATATTCCTCTAAACAAATTATAAAAAGTTAACTAAAACGGTGTGGCTTTAGTTTAGTAGTTGACACGTCTTTTAAATAATCATAGTCATGAAATTTTTATTACCAAAGTTTCCACTTCCTTACGGCTTTAATTTTCCAGGTCTGGAATTATAATAAAAATGTGTAATAAAATGTTTTAACTTTGCTGTAGTCTACATATTCAATAGTTTCTGTTTGATTTGGGTAATTATTTTCTTTATTTTATTGAATTCAATTATTAATTCCTCTGACAACTGACTACTGTGTATTTCAGACTGAAAGTAAGCCATGATGGTATATACCTTCATTCCATAGAACCAAATGAATTTGTAGATTCACCTGAATACGATTCCATTCCACTAATAGCCGAGAGCAATGAAAAATATCAAGTAAAAATTTGAAAAAAAATCATTTTCTTTTTTTTTGCTAATCAAACATTAATTAGTTTTCTTTCCCATCATTAGATAAATATTTCATAAGTATTGAATTTCAGCTATATTCTTTGATGAATTTAAGAAGAAATTTTCTGATAAATATTAAGGTATATAAAAAAATTCTGAAACATCTATATATGGCAATAAAATAAAAAATCTGTATTTTACCTTCAAAATTATAGCTTGTTGTGGTGTTTATATAAGAGCTAAGTGGTTGATATCTAAAAGAATAAAATCAACAATTTTTTATTTATTTCTAAAACAACAAAAATAAATGATTGTTCATATTTCATTATGTTCAGACGAAACTGGTTTTATTCAACATTTATACCGAGTAGATCTAGTTTATAGTAGTTTATGTTATTTTTGACAGTGGTCATGTCAAAATATCAGAATTATGGTTGTCATTTTTCTTAGGTGACCATTACATCCAGTGAAGATTCTTTAATTCTGTCATGGTCTTATCCAACTTTAAGAGGCTACCTTGCTACTAACCACTTTATGTGGACAATATTTACACATGTTGTAGGGAAAGATGTTAGTGACAAATTATATAAAATACAGGTAGGTGGATTATTTTATTTTTTTAATTATTTGTATATAGAAAGTCAGTTGGATATTTTAATATAACAGCATTTAAAACTTAAACATAATTCACCTGGTCTCACATAATGATTGCAATAAAATTCAACATAATTTGATATAATTAGAAGAAAATACACTTTCTCAGTAAAGAGAAAGAAGTACACACTCAAGAAAGTATTAATAAAGGAATTTTGTGAATATTTGAAAAGTAATTTAATTTCTCAAACTGAAAAAAAAAGCAACTTTTTATTAAAAGTTATTGAATTTAAAAATCATATTTTTTTTCATTGAAAAAAACGCTTTCTATTTGTTTATAATTTAAATATTCATTCTCAATTTTGTTGAGCTTCTAGTTTAAAAGTAAATTTAAAAAAAAAAGGATGAATGAAACCGAGATGGTTGTTTGTTTAATACATAATTTTGATGATAGTGGAAGGATGGCAGAGAGATGTATAATAGAGCTTCATGCTAGATTTTTAAAAAAATTATTTTTCTTAGCCATAAACTATTTTTAGTCAGAAAATATAAATAAAACATTTGTTTAAAAGAATATCTATGTTAAAAATAAAAAACTGTGTATGTTACTATCTTGAGTGAGAGTGTCATACCAGTTTTCTGCATGATTCTGCAGATTATCTTGACTTAATAATCTAGTGAGATATATAAGGCTGAAACTGTAAGCATATAAATAAATAATGACATTAGTTAGTCAGGTCATGCAGTGATAAAGTAGTACTGAAAACTACCAGCATTTGAAATAAAGTAAATATTTTGGAATTCATTTTATACTAGAAGTCATGTACTCTTCAACTGGCACTGTGGAGATATTAACTCTAAGCAATGTATCCCCATTAATGGATTGTTCTTATTGATGTAGATAATTTTACAAACACCGTTCAAATTTTGTTTATGTTAAGGAGCTGCTGCTGAGAGAGCCAGCTGATAGAAGACAGTCTCCATCATTTTTAACACGCAACTCATCCATGGTGAATGTTAGAAAATGTCTTCTAACCAGTGATGGCAGGCAGTCTAGTTTTGCCAATGGTAATAATGAGGTAAAGGAACTTGTTGGTTTTGCACTAAAACATTGTATTGACACAAATAACCCTGTCAAATGTCAAAATGACTGTATTTAGGCTTGTAAATATTACATTTCAGTCAATATTAAATTATTGACAGTCAATTGAATTAATTTAAATTTATAAAAAGATAAAAGGTGTTAATGAAATATTTATTTAAAGCACAAGAAAATAAAAACTGATAACTATATTATTTTTTGCCAATATAAAAAAAAAATTATTTGTTAATATGATGAACATTTAGAACTGTTCTTTATTTTTTTCCCTCAGATGTTAAACATATGCAGGATTCAGTTATAAATAATTTACTATTAGATGCTCATGTAGAAACATGTGTCTGATATTTCGACTTGATTCAAGTTTTGAAAAGCCTTCATCTTATACCAAAGAGATAACTTCTGTATATAAGGATGTATCATACACAAACGTCTTGGACAAATGGTTAACACCTATAAATTAATACCTTTTATTTTATGGTTATATTTAAAACAAGTAAATGAAATTAACTCAAGCAGAAACAGTGTTGGAAAAAAATGTGTGCCTCATGTAAATTGAAAAAAATTACCTTATGCTATAATTATCATCAACTGAGCACATTCTGTGCAGAAAATCTGTCAGAAAAGATGTGTTTGCAGTTTTAATAATTTAAAATGTTTTTGTGAATAATTATTGAATGAGCCGTTATCTTGTGAATGTGTTAATCGTTGAATCTCCTAGGTAGAGATTTATACTTGTGAACACGCTTTTGTTTTGTGAAGAAGTAAAATGCTGAATAGGTTTTTTAGTGTTTAAATGGTATAACTGTGGCTTTAAATTTCAAAATAATAAGGCACTGTTTAATTCTATATAATACCAGTCATAAGAAAAATTATTTGTACACTGATTTAACTCTACAATTTATTTATGATAGCCTAGGTAGTGATTCGATATATCAAACATATTGACTTTGTGGAATTTTTTTTTTTAAGCTTCTTGTAAACTCTTTCTAATTTGACACTAACATGTTATTAATTCATCTATCCATTGACAAAAAAAATTATTTATGTCTACCAAAAATATTTTAAATTATATTTTAAAATTGACAATGACAAATAAATAAAGGGAGTTTTTACAGTAGAAGTTGAGGTATTCTTGAGATACTTTTGCTCCCTATTAGAACTAAGCTAAGAAAAAAACTCAACAGCTGTCAAACATTTTAAACTTATTAGTTTCTTATCTTAAAAACTGTACACTTTTAATTGAAAATTATGGAATGTGCGCTTTTCATTCTAGTAACTTACATATTTATGATAATTTAACCTAGCTATGTTAGCATTTTTAGAGCATTTTCGAAAAAAAATGCTCTATTGTCCCCGTTTTGTCTGTCTGTCTGTCTGTCTGTCCGTCATCACCCTAGATCTCAACAACCATAAGTCCTAGACCCATGATGTATTTATCATTTTGTAGGTCTTGGCCTGCCGTGTGTGCAGCAAAAGTTCATTTCGCGATAGGATCTCTGAGGGCCGTAAAAGGGGGCTTATAAAGTACCGTTTTTTACTATATAAGCTATATTAACAATGGAGCGCCCTATATCTCAGCAACCGTAAGTCCTAGACCCATAATGTATATATCATTTTGTAGGTCTTGGCCTGCCAAGTGTACATCAAAAGTTCATTTCGCAATCTGACCTCTCAGAGCCAAAATATAAGAGTTTCTTATGTACCGTTTTTGCTTATATTTTAAATATAAATAATAAAAGCTAATCAAAGGGGCGTAATCATTATTTATTTTTGTAATAGTTATTCAACATGATTACTTCCATCTCTAAATTTATCAAAATTCATGCGCGTGGAGCAATATTTATCGCTGTAACCCGGAATATAAATACGGATTTCGTCCGGCGAAAATGCTCTAAAATGTCCTTTGTCCGAAACGGAAAAGACTTAAATTGCTTGTTTTTTATTAAAGCCTAAATATATTGTACTATAATAAAAACTTTGTTTAGATGATTGAGTGAATAAATTCTTGATGCAGTATTACTATAGTTTGTAAATATTATAATATGTAAAGAATTATTTCATCATTTACAAACTTAATATGTAAGATCCCTTTAAGGATGAGATGAATATCTCTTTGATCCTATAAACCACTAGTGGGTCAGGTATTATGGTGCCTTTCTTTCATCTCCTCCATAGCAGAGAGTGCAAAAGCCATCAATTAAGGAACCACAGGAGACATATGTAGATCACTAAGAAAATGTTCACCAACTAATGTTAGGTATATATTTTAAAAGCTGGATGAATTTTCGAACTTTCACCAAAGATTGAGCCCAATACCTCGAGAATTATTGTTGAGTGTCCACAGCATGACCATCCATTCCCCGCTTTCAGTATTAAAAATATTGTATTACACTGGTAAACAGTGAATTCATTGCCAGTGATATTTGAATCATTTTATACAAAGTCAACTATGCTGATTTAGAATATGTAAGTGCTTTTGCTAGATTGGCTCTATTTTTCGAGATAGTTAAAATTAATGAAATAATGTATGCACCGTGTTTGAAAATTGTCAAGAATTGCATGAAGTAAAATAGTATACTAACAAATAGTAGTGAAACTGTTAATGGTCATGCAGAAATGTGTTCAAAAATATATGTAATAGTGTTATAGAGGAAAACATTTTCATTTAAAAAACTAATTATGTCTAATTAATTAATTAATTAATATGTTTATTGTCTATGGTAATGCATTAGCAAATCGCTGTTTGCTCGACTTCCTTTTGTGTGTGTCGTTGGGTCAATTGCGCTGGAGGCTCCAACAGTTGTCAGCCATCATATGTATGTCCCATCTTCCTTGATATCTCACCTCCATCACCCTCATATCCTGATGAAAGCTCTCGCCTTGTTCCTCACTGAAGTCCCCAAGGTTACCTGGAAATTTGTCTAAATGACAGTGCAGGTAATGTACCTTGATGTTCATATTTGTTCCAATATTTCTGAAGTTAGCGAGCATATCTTGCACCAGTTCTTCGTAATTCTCTGATCTGTTATTACCTAAAAAGTTCCTGACAACTGAAACAAAACTGTTCCATGAAGAAGCTTCAAGGTGATCCATGAAATTAGTAAAATTTCGATCGTTGATGAGTTTCCGAATCTGAGGACCGTAAAAAATCCCAGCTTTCAGCTTCTCCAGGCTCAATCCGGGAAATGATCTGCAAATATACTTGAACCAATTGCCATATTTGTCCAAAGCCTTAACAAATTGTTTCATTAAACATAAATTGATATGAAGCGGTCCGAGAATTATCTTATTTTTGTCAACCAGTGCCTTGTTGATGATGTTTTCTTTACCTACAGTCATGGTTTCCCTTGCAGGCTATGTCACTCTTGTCCAATGATCTTGCCTAGCACTGCTATCCCAAAGGCACATGAAGCATGGGTATTTAGTGTATCCTGACTGCTGCCCAAGCAAGAAGTTTACCATTTTTAGATCAACACAAATTGACCACTGATGCTCATAATAACGGACTTTCTGCTATAGTATTTTGATATTCTCATACTCTTCTTTAAGTTTTGTTGAGTGGGCAATGGGAAGAGATGCATAACGGTTACCATTGTGTAACAGAAAACATTTCAAGCTTGTAGTCCCATTTGGAGCAGAAGTCCAGGGATGTCATTACAGTAAACAAGATCTTCCTCTTGGCTGAATTATGGAAGAAAAACTCTTCTCTTTTCCGATAAAATGTTATTTTAACTTCTGGTTTGAGAAAATTTCTTTCATTGAGCCTGGACGCTTTAAAGCTCAGATGCTTGCTTGGACAGATTTCGGTCTCGTATTAGGTCATTGAGTTCTTCTTGGCTGAATGGTTGAGGTGTTGAAGAACTTCCTTCATAATCGATTCCACTGTTTTCACCTGCCAAAAACTCCAGATCATGCCCCCCGTCGGAGTCTGATGGTGAAAACTCTAATAATCCAGTAAACATTGGTATAGGAACTTCACTGCTATGTGGAATTGGTCTCCTTGCAGATTCAAGATCAGGATAATCCCACTTAGATTTCTTGTGGCGATTGAAGCCTTTAACATTCACAATACAAAAATAACAATCACCAAAATGGTCTTTCGGCTCTCGCCATACCATTGGTACACCGAAACTTAGACTTTTCTTCTCACCATTAGTCCACTGCCGTAGGATCTCCACACAGTTTTTGCAGACCTTAACGGGAGCCCAAGACTTGTCTTGGTCTCCCAGCTTCACACCGAAATTAGCCAAATATGCCTGCCGCACAAAGTGGGTTATATTTCTTCTTTGCTTTTCAACCATGTATTCTCCAAAGATGTAACAGAATATATTCGGATTATTTTTGCAGCATCTCCGTGATGAACTCATGATGTCTTTAGAAAGCAGCATAAAAGAGAAAAAAATGAACCAAGTTATAACTTTATATAGTTAAATTAAACAAAGACTTATTGCATTTGTTTTACACAAAGGGTATAATCATATTTTGAAGGATGTCCAACATCTCAGAAACTAGAGCCAATTTAGCAAAAGCAGTGGCAGTTTTGAAATCAGCACCCATGAATTGTTATAAATTCATTCAAACATTCTTGGCAATCCGCAAAAAAATTTTTTTTGTTGAGCTGTGTTATAGTAAGCTAGACTTTTTTATGCTGACAGAGACACTTTTTGAATGAGGAAGAAAGTTAATGTCAGTGATCTTTTTCCTGTAAAAAAATAAAACTATTGAATGCCCATTGAACATTCCTTATATATGTTTAATGTTACAATTAAATACTTTCATCTGTTTATTAATGTTTCTATGTCAGCTTAACTAACTGTTTGGCTCAATCCATTCAAACTCATGAAGTATTGTGTACACTGTTTAAATATATTAATTATATATTTCTTCCATCCAGTAAATAACTCAGTCTAATAGATGACTTTGCTTAGAATTTAACTTGCAATTTTAAGAAAAATAAATCAAATTACTCACAATTAAAAAAGTTTATAGCAAATGTAAAAGTAAAGTTTCTTTATACCCCTAGTCAGATGAAGTGTAGAATTCATCTGTTTCAATAACCTCTGCACATTAAGGGATTGTGTGATTAGCACAACGCTCAGCTGCCTTTACTACCCCAACTAGTCTGATATCCTTTTGAAGCAGGATGCACTTTGGGACTTTCAACATGACCTGAAAAAATACTCAGAAATCTCACTGTGGTTCAAATAGGAACCCATCCGTCGACTGTTGAGCACTCTACACCACACGATCACCCATCGCCCTATAGCAAATGTAAATTTGTATATTTTTTATTAATTTTTCTTTTTGCTCATTGTGCACCAAATTTTTAGAAAAGAAAACAGATAGAGAATTTTCTACCGTGTGTTCAATTAAATGTTAGTTCTTAATGTTAAGTTATGCTTAAATATTAATAATGCAAAAAAATACCATTTTTCTTTACAGTTTGCTAATATGTAAATAATCTGTCTCAAAATTTCATTTTTTTTTTAATTATCAAGGCAGCTTAATCTATCTCATGTGTTCTACAAAATAACATTAAAAAAGTAACTGTAAAACTTGACAGTTTGTTAAAAAGCTTCTCTTTTATTTAGTCATCCAAGTATAGAGTATACAATGCATTAAGTACAGTTTCTATCATTTTACTTGGTCTGTTTTTCATATGAAATCATTAGGAAACGCATCATTTGGTAGAGGAAATATGATTTATTTCGAAATGTTTGGCTAATTGATTGAAGGATTAATCAATTTGTTGTTAACTTATTAATGTGAAATTGAAAAGAAATATTTAGTCAACAATTTTCAGCTATATCTGTTTCAACCTAAATTTTTTGTCCCATTCTTCATCAGAATCAACTTACAGTAAATTTTTAAGTATTAGAATATGAGGACAATGTAGACATTTTGAAATGTATTCATTTGGTGATGTCCCTAACAAGATGGGGGCCCACTTCTTAAAATGTTCTCCCCCTTACCCTAATTCTAACACAGCCCCTTACTTCTAAGGTTTAATTTTATTTATGAATAACATAAAAAAAGAATACACAAATTTAACTTAAGAACATGAAGATTACAAACTTGACTTTAAAAAATTGGTGATTGTTTAACTTTATATTTACTTAGTTAAACAGTATAGGTTTATGTTTTAATTTATGTTCAGTGTACTATATAGTCTGCATAATATTTATTTGAACTGTCTTTTGTTGTCAAGTATTTTGTTTATTTATAATGAATTTTTTTTTTAAGTTCTGTAAGTGCTTATTGTGCTGCCATAAATAGAATGCTGAATATTTCATTGATTTTCTGACCTTCACCTTGTAATGTGAAATAAATGCCATGAAGCTTTGATTTGTTTGTTTTTTTTCATCTCTGATTGCAAGAATCTATAGAATGGTGCTTGCTTTGATACTCAATGTTTATAGAATGGTGCTTGCTGTGATCAACAATGTCTATAGAATGGTGCTTGCTGTGATAAACAAGGTCTATTGTATGGTGCTTGCTGTGATAAACAAGGTCTATAGAATGGTGCCGGCTTTGATAAACAATGTCTATAGAATGGTGCTTGCTTTGTTAAACAAGGTCTATAGAATGGTGCTTGATTTGATAAACAATGTTTATAGAATGGTGCTTGCTGTGATCAACAATGTCTATAGACTGTTGCTTGCAGTGATAAACAAATTCTATAGAATGGTGCTTACTGTGATCAACAATGTCTATTGAATGGTGCTTGCTGTGATAAACAATGTCTATAGAATGGTGCTTGCTTTGATAAACAATGTCTAATCATACAGATTGAAAAGATGCTTTTAAAAGAGATCATAGATTTTTTTTAAACAGTTTTTAACTAATATAAAAAAAAACTAACTTCTTAATTTTACATTCTAACTGTTGTAGACATTATTTTATCTTATCATTTATGATGGTGACATTATGCTTCACATCTCACTTGGGAACTTAAAAATACTTTGATGTAAGTAAAGTTCAGCACTGTATGTCTCATTGTTGAAACGAACAATATATAGTTTCATGTACTGAAATATGCTGCTGAAAAGGTAAAGTTCATGATGTATTGAAATCATTTAGAACAAATTCAACTTGTCTGTTTTTTTTAAATCATGGTGACTGTTTTGTTTCATCTGCACTTTATAAAAAGTACTTATCAAGATTGAAATCAAACTGCAAATATGATGATGGGCATTTGTATTCTATGTTATGAAATTTGATTGCCTTCAAAATTGCTATCATTACTTCTTAATACATCATAACCACACATAATCAAAAATTGTAACTTTATTACAAAACTGAACATAGTTTAAAAAAAAAAAAACTAGAAATTCCTGATAATATGATTTGGCATTAACATTAAAATTGAGCCTGAACATTTTCTGATATTTAAAATTATCATCCTATTGTATTATGTGAGAACTTTTGTTTAAAAAGTATTAAGAAGTTGTTATATTTGTATTTTAATTTAAAATATCCTCTATTAAATTATGCAGGGCCTACATATTTTCTACAGAAAAAATAGTTTATAATTTTTTTATAAGCAAGTTAAAATTAATAAAGGGAAGGAACTTAGAAACTTGAAAATGTAAACTTACAGGTTTTATAAATAGAGTTGTCTCCCGTATCCAGCGACATTGTTAATTTATATATTCAACAATAAAGAAGCACTAAAAAAATTAAGGTGATTTAGTTTAAAAGTTTAAAATATACATAGCGCCACCCCACCCCCACACTACTGAAACGTGCAAAACACCCGGATAGCATACTCAGAGGGACGGCAAATTATAGCTTTCAAACAAATAATTTCTAACTAAAAACGTTTAAGTTATCAGAATGTATTTAGTCTCGTAAGTATTGATACATTTCTTAAACCATCTATATATAAACTCAAAATGACACAGATGCGTCGTGTATGCTGTGTAATGTATGCTGATAATTTAAGTTTGTTTAATTCCCATATAAGCGTAAAATCGAAAATGATTATAACGATGAAATAGTTCAAAGTAATGAAACTTCTCTCAAAATACATTTATATTTCTCAGCTCTTGACACCACTTTCAGATCAATAAATCAATAGATCAGGCGCGGCATTGGATATACATGTATATAAATATATTTATTGATTGATCGATTGATTAATTGATTGATTATCAATTCAGGGACGTAACGGGCTAGGATCTGTGTTTGTCATGGGCGTTTTGATAAAGGACTTTTTTTTTAAAGTTCGATCAATTTCAATAGTTATTAAATGCGATTCATATGTGATACAGTGCATGCTAAATACATACATATAATCACATAATACATATATTCATCTCATACAATACACACACTCATCTCATACAATACATTCATACAATCATCTCATACAATACATTCATACAATAATCTCATACAATACATTCATACAATCACCTCATACAATATACATTCAAACAATCATCTCATACAATACATTCATACAATCATCTCATAATGGGTAAAAGTCTGTATACGTTGTACAGGAGAGGCAAACTCTGGGGCGGCCAATGGCTAAGGGGCCGACTATGATTTGACTAAATAGGCTCCCCGTCTTTGACCCTAATTCAATAAAAATTCACTTTTTATAAATATTTGAATGATTAATGTCAATAATTATAATTAACTTTTCATTGGGTCTTCTTTATAAGTAAAATACATGATAAATAAAACTACTAGTGCACATGATAAATAAAACTACTAGTGTACATGATAAATAAAGCTACTGGTGTACATGATAAATAAAACTACTAGTGTACATGATAAATAAAACTACTAGTGTACATGATAAATAAAACTACTAGTGTACATGATAAATAAAACTACTAGTGTACATGATAAATAAATCTAATAGTGTACATGATAAATAAAACTACTAGTGTACATGATAAATAAAACTACTAGTGTACATGATAAATAAAACTACTAGTGTACATGATAAATAAAACTACTAGTGTACATGATAAATAAAGCTACTGGTGTACATGATAAATAAAACTACTAGTGTACATGATAAATAAAACTACTAGTGTACATGATAAATAAAACTACTAGTGTACATGATAAATAAAGCTACTAGTGTACATGATAAATAAAACTACTAGTGCACATGATAAATAAAGCTACTAGTGTACATGATAAATAAAACTACTAGTGTACATGATAAATAAAGCTAATAGTGTACATGATAAATAAAACTACTAGTGTACATGATAAATAAATCTAATAGTATACATGATAAATAAAGCTACTAGTGTACATGATAAATAAAGCTACTAGTGTACATGATAAATAAAGCTACAAGTGTAAAATCTGGGTTTTGAGGGGCCTTTAAAAAACCACCAAGCTATGGGCCATTATGAGCATATTAAAACATTAGATTTATCAGACATAGTTCTACTGGATTTAACTAGATGGTCCTGATCAGTTGAAGTCCTATGTAGTGACCTAGTTTGCTATACCTCAGAATGGAAATGAATGTTTGGTTTTGTTCTTTGTAAACTGTCCATTTCCCTTTTTGCGCCGGTATGGGAGGGCTACATCTTCTCAGTTTCTAACTACCAGAAAATGGCCAATTTAAGTCTAACTGTTTATTCCAACTTTTATTTGGTGTGGTAAAGCAGTGGTTCCCAACAGTGGCGTAGTGAGTTAACTCGCGCCCGGGGCACAATAACTTTTTAGCGCCCCCCGTTCAAAAACCATATAATATTATATTTAAAATACAGAGAATAATCCGTTCCAAATGTATGTTCGCTATCCGAATTGTTCGTTAACCGATCACAGATTTACCATATATGTTAATGGGAATTCGATTAATTCGTTCTGGAGAACCTAAAAATTAAATTTAAAAAAATTGTCATGTACAAGAATAATTTCTTAGTAAGTTTATTTATTACAAATATGATACATACATATAGTCTTGCTTATTAATCAGTTCTTTACTTTTCTTGGGGCGTTAAAGAACATGTCCAATGTCGGTTGTTTTTCTCTCTCCTTCAGGACTTTCAGGAAATGATTGATAGCAATGTCGTTGTGGAGATCAGCAACCCTATTGACATCAGCTTGTTTAATGCTAGAACTCCTTTTAAATTTTGCAAACCAGCCAGTGGTAGCCTTGAATTCTAGATTTTCGGAGGACGAGCCTGGAGTTTGTTCTTTCAATTTCTGAAAAATTTTCTCCAGCCTTCTTTTGAATGATGGCCAGTCTAGTTACATCACTTTTCACCTCCCGTTCATTTTTCCAAACTAAAAGCAAACTCTCGATTTTATCATGGATGACACTTTTTTTTGCTTCTCAGATGTACATTTCGTTACTCCTTTAGCTGCTTGAGTCTTCTTGATATCTTTTTTAGCCAGGATTGTGCCTACTGTAGACCTGTTCAAGCCGTGCTGCCTAGCAACGTCAGTCATTATTTGTCCACTCTCTACTTTAGTTATAATCTCTTGCTTGGTTTTTATGGTGAGCACAGTTCTTGACTCTCCACTCTTTTTAGGTCCCATAATATTGTCACATTTTCAGGTTTTTTTAATAATGCACATACGAAAACCACAAGGACATAAACCGACTACACATGTATGGTACACAATTGACAAAGTGTCGTCGCACACTACCCTACGCGTCGTACGGTGCTGCCTCACTGCTACGTAGTATGAATGATGACGTGTCAGCGCACGCGCACATCCATTTTCAGGACAAATTAAGGACTGATGCCGGGTGTTCCGATAGCCGAGACGTTTTCTTTAGAGTTAGGTTTTGTTCGTTGTCCGATTTTTTCGCTGTCCGAACTGTTCGTTAACCGATCACCCACTGTACACCATTTGGCGCCCTTTTGTGAGTAGCGCCCGGGACATGATGACCCACTTGCCCCCCCCTCACTACGCCACTGGTCACCAAACTTTTTCTTGCCACGGATCGGCCGACGTTTGATAATTTCACCGCGGCACGCTAGATGGGACGGGATGGGAATGTTGATTATGTATATTCTAGATTGTTTTAATTTACAATGTTACTACTGCTCACATCCTCTCAGTTTTCGGTTAACCTTCCTTCCATGGAGAGTTGCACAAACCCGAAAAATACCACAGTAGATAAAAAGGAAATAATTTAATGTATTTTGGGCGGCCCAGATCCATTTGATCCTCGGACCGGTACTGGCCCGCTGCCCGGGGGCTGGGGACCACTTTGGCAAAGGTTGTAAAGGACGTATAGATGAAAGAAGATTTTATCATTACCTAACACTTTCTTCCTGCTAGTGAAAAAAAAATAAAAGATTAAAAACAACAATACTTTAAAAAGCATAAAATGTTGCATCCCGTGTGCCTTTTTGTTCTTATCACAAATAAATTGACTAGCTGGAATGGAAAACTGTTGTTGTTTTTTTTTTTTAACTTTTTATTCGATCGGTAGCCGTTCATTTTTTTTTTTCATTTTCATGATCAGCAAAACATTTATTTAGACAGTGCTTCGATCGAAAGAAATTTCCTTTGTAGAATATATAGGTATACGATGTATATTTTGCTTTCATAAATTAATATATAAAGACCGTTGCCGGCCAAAAATTATAGTAATTCATGTTTTTCTGTCAAAATTGACTTTGTTGTTGTTGTTTTTTAATGAATATATATACTAATAAGAATCATTTTTCTATCCGAATGGACGTTTATAAGCAGCCATTTTGTTTGTTTATCCTGACGGTAAATGTAGCTCTCCGGAAAAAAAAAACTCTGCAAGCAGCGAAATTGAAAACTTTCGCTGCTCCGAAGCGGAAATCCTGACTGGTGTACTTGTTCTCATTAGAATATCATTGCAGCGAAACAGAGACGGAATCCGCCATACTCTTAGATACCGGAATTTCGTCTTGGTGGATTCGTACCTTGAGACTCAGAGCGAGATAGTGCAGTGGTTTTATTGATCAATCTTCATCTTATCATGTAATTTATTTTTTTACATGTTCTTATAGGTTTTTTCATTCTTCCATTAGGGCTTCAAACTCTGAGTCTTTGATCAGTATGCCGCCCATAATTTCCCCAAACTTAAATAAATAAAATACATTTCGCAAGCGACGGCCCTCCTCTCATCCAAATCTCGAGGCCCTTGTCAAGCACAGTTTCCTGAACATTATGTGTAGCTGCATATAGACGATGTCTCCATTGTTGAACATCGTTTTGAGACTTCCTAGTCAGTCTTGTGGTTCAAGTATTAGTTCAGATCATGTCATGACAACATCTCATCTAGAAGAGCTTGTTTCCTGCACTTAGGCACCATGTACATGATTTCATGTCACACAATGTAGAATGGAAAAAAAAATCTTTAAGTTAGGCTTTACATCTTTTACACGCATTTCTTAGCCTCTTGTCGAGACTACTGATTAGTACGTTTAGATTACTGATTGGTACGTTTAGACTACTGATTGGTACGTTTAGACTACTGATTGGTACGTTTAGACTATTGATTGGTACGTTTAGACTATTGATTGGTACGTTTAGACTACTGTTTGATACGTTTAGACTATTGATTGGAAAGTCATAAATAAGGCCATATATCAGACCCATGTGATAGACATATTTCTTTAGCGATACTAATTTTAAAAAATGTCCACAATGATCTAAAATTCCTTAAATAGGAGATTCCTAAATAGGTTCTTCCATACCCAACAATAACACATTCTTGACCAAGAAGTTCATATGAATTTCTCAATATGAATGCATTCTATAAGATACATGTACCTCTAATTATGCTCTATAAGATACATGTACCTCTAATTAAGTTCTATAAGATACATGCACCTCTAATTATGTTCTATAAGATACATGTACCTCTAATTATGTTCTGTAAGATTCATGTACCTCTAATTATGTTTGAACAGTAAGTTGTGTATAGTGCGGCTTGCAATCCATAATATTTTTAACTACACCTGCTGTTCGATTAAAAAAATGATCGAAATTAACGCATGATTAAAAAAATGTATCGCAAATCAACGCACATTTTAATCGACACAATATAACACATGTACATTTGTTTGCTGCGATGTTAAGGAAGTCAGTTTAATTTATGAAAGAGTTGTAATTAATTGTAATAGATCTATTAAACATTAGCATTCAGGCCTATGTCTATTGAATTAGTTATTGAGACCAGTTTATTGACATGTACCAATCATGTCAAGTGATGCGATTTGTTGTTTTTTTAATCAACAACAATGTCAAACATGTGTTTTTCTCGTACCATAGATTCCAAACTAATGACTTATTTCGAATCCTCTCCCCTACATCCCTGTCATATTTTGCTACACTTCGCCCCATGTAAGTATTGTTTACCCTACCCTCCACTACCATACCTACCCCATCCACTTCCCATCCCAAAAAATCACACACGTCATTTCTATCTCATATGTGCCTTTTCCTTCATAAAACAATAAAATAGCCAGAAAATACTCGTTCATTTATTATTAACGCGTTTTGTTTTCTTAATTTTACCTCCTTCCCCAATCTGGTCAAATTTTTGATACACTTCACAGCCTCTCTCCCCACAAAGATGACGTTACATGTGGATTACCCAACCAACTTACCCCCTCTGTTCTAAAGCAAGTTGACACTAGTTCCATTGTTTCTAATCCATGGCACCTGTCAATCAAACTAGGAGCACACTTCTGTAGAAGTTCACAAATTGTATCATTTAGGGTCAATAAATTAGAATTAAGAAATGGCAATCCTATTGTTTCAAGGTCATATATGCTATGATTTTATGAAAACGTGATTGTTTCTGTGTTCGTGTATTTTTTCTTGCTTTTTAAAAAAATCTTGTGTCATCTATTTCTAAATGTAGAATTGGGTTATTTACTACTTTTTTTTTCCTGATTTTTTCCGCAACTCTGAAATAACAGAATTTGGGTACAATTTAATGCATTTAGGTGTTTGCGTTAAAAATTTAATCGCATAATTTTTGTTATGTATTATTACGCGGTAATTGCAGTAAATAAACAGCTGTACAACAAGTTGGGCTTTAGTCTGCATACCTGGGGGTGAGGGTGGTGGGAATAGCTACGTAGTAAGAGAACGGACCTTAACTTCAAATTGTCGAGTGAAATTCGGTTATTTATCGATGTGGCCAATCTTTCAGCATTTTGGTCAAATTAACGCACTTAGGTGTTGCGTTAAAAAATTTAATCGCAAATTTTCTTTGACGCGTTAATCGCGCGTCAATGCGATTTAATCAGCATTCCTATTTTAAACATAAAAATTATTACTGTACTGTTGTTTTCGATAAATCTATCAAATTCAGCTCTTAATATACGACATAAAAACCACGGGAAATGTGGCTTTCATCACCTTATGCGGTATGTGGTATCTGGCAACGCTTCCAAGTTGATAAACATGGAAGCAATAAATCTCACTCCATAAAGCTTTATTTGTCTGCAATGTTTTGTCGCCTCCCCCAACCATTCTTCAACACTGTGCTGGATAGTTTAGACCAGTGTTTCCCAAACCACCTGTACTTCAACACTGTGCTGGATAGTTTAGACCAGTGTTTCCCAAACCACCTGTACTTCAACACTGTGCTGGATAGTTTAGACCAGTGTTTCCCAAACCACCTGTACTTCAACACTGTGCTGGATAGTTTAGACCAGTGTTTCCCAAACCACCTGTACTTCAACACTGTGCTGGATAGTTTAGACCAGTGTTTCCCAAACCACCTGTACTTCAACACTGTGCTGGGTAGTTTAGACCAGTGTTTCCCAAACCACCTGTACTTCAACACTGTGCTGGGTAGTTTAGACCAGTGTTTCCCAAACCACCTGCACTTCAACACTGTGCTGGGTAGTTAAGACCAGTGTTTCCCAAACCACCTGTACTTCAACACTGTGCTGGGTAGTTTAGACCAGTGTTTTCCAAACCACCTGTACTTCAACACTGTGCTGGATAGTTTAGACCAGTGTTTCCCAAACCACCTGTACTTCAACACTGTGCTGGATAGTTTAGACCAGTGTTTCCCAAACCACCTGTACTTCAACACTGTGCTGGATAGTTTAGACCAGTGTTTCCCAAACCACCTGTACTTCAACACTGTGCTGGATAGTTTAGACCAGTGTTTCCCAAACCACCTGTACTTCAACACTGTGCTGGATAGTTTAGACCAGTGTTTCCCAAACCACCTGTACTTCAACACTGTGCTGGGTAGTTAAGACCAGTGTTTCCCAAACCACCTGTACTTCAACACTGTGCTGGGTAGTTAAGACCAGTGTTTCCCAAACCACCTGTACTTCAACACTGTGCTGGGTAGTTTAGACCAGTGTTTCCCAAACCACCTGTACTTCGTGTTTTAGTTTCGTAATAGTTGGTAGCGCTAGTTTTTAAAAAAAAATGGCTTAGATATGTTTACCCAATGTTCTCAGTCCGTTGTAGCGCGACTCCTTCCCCCCCCCCCACACACACACAGGGAAACACTTATTTAGACCAGTAGAGTGGCGGGCGCGGTCTGCCCCGGGCGGTACTTATTTAGCTCCAAGCAAGGGGCAGCATTCTCTCCACTTTATTTGATGCCTTGTTATGCTACTGGTTGAGACTGATGGAAGGAGAATATATTGTCCTAGTTAATGCGTTAACTGACTTTGAAGTATAATGTCTATACTAATCCAGTTATATTTTCCAAGTTAATGCGTAACTGACTTTGAAGAATAATATCTATACTAATCCAGTTATATTGGTCGATTATTTCTATCATTCATTGAATATATGACATCAACAAATAAAATAATCAATGAAATAATGAATCTAAAAATTAAAAGTTCACAAAAGTATGGAGCTGTAAAAATGAACTTGGCCAACTGTGTTCATTTTTCTACTACTTAACTTGAAATTTTGAACTTTAAAAAAAAAAAAAACAGAAGGGGGACGGGTGTATGAAAAAGACTCCTGTTATTGATTTTTGTTTTTAAAACGTAGTGTTTCAAACACAAATTTATTATCACATAATCATCCATTAGCTTAAAAGTGTGTCAGATAAGAAATGTCTCATTCATTAAAAAATTCCCGCTCAGAAAGTGATGACGTCAAAAGCTGTAATATCTAGGACTTGGGCAAACTTTACAACCGCTCCATTCAGTCCACTCCAAAGTTTGCAATGCCAGTGTTACTATTTCAATTTCGAGCAAACATTTTTTTTTACTCTTACGACAGATACAAACTACAGGCAGAAAATGTTTAGTTATAGCATTAGCAAGTCCACATTTTCACATTTTTAAAAAGCGTACTAAGGTTTATTTAACCCTAAACCGCAAAAAGGTGGAGGAGAAAGGGAGGGTGGGGGGGCTGATAGGGGATAAATTGACTATATGCAGCCTATCGGAAGACTGTGGTAATTGGTCACATGTGGCCGCCGGCCGGTAAGTAGGTTTATTCGGCCGATGAAAAAGCCTCTTGGGTATATATTGATTGTCATTAACTATGTCTACAATTAGTATTGAGGCTGTCTACATAAAGTAATTGTGGCTGTCTACATAAAGTAATTTAGGCTGTCTACATTAAGTAATTTAGACTATCTAGGAAGATGGTATCTGGATCACTGTGTATTATGAAGATGGTATCTGGATGTATGTGTATTATGAAGATGGTATATGGATGTATGTATATTATGAAGGTTGTATCTGGATGTATGTATGTTATGAAGATGGTATCTGGATGTATGTGTATTATGATGGTATCTGGATGTATGTATATTATGAAGATGGTATCTGGATGTCTGTAAATTATGAAGACGGTATATGGATGTCTATAAATTATGAAGATGGTATCTGGATGTATGTGTATTATGATGGTATCTGGACGTATGTATATTATGAAGATGGTATCTGGATGTATGTATAATATGAAGATAGTATCTGGATGTATGTATATTATGAAGATGGTATCTGGATGTATGTGTATTATGATGGTATCTGGACGTATGTATATTATGAAGATGGTATCTGGATGTATGTATAATATGAAGATGGTATCTGAATGTATGTGTATTACCAAAAGTGTTTATTCTACAGAATTATTGAGATCCGCGTTTATCTTAACATTTTAAATGACCTTCACCTTCAGTCACCAACTCACTACTCCCCGAAGTTTGATTTTTATTTCTACCATATATTTGTATGAACTTATACATGTATTTAAAAAATGGACTCACTTTAGATTAAATCGTTTATTCGAATCTGTAAAATAAAACTATTTGTACATTACGAGTACAGGGAATACCACTTGAGTACAGGGAATAACATTTGAGTACAAGGAATACCATCTGAGTACAGGGAATACCATCTGATTACAGGGAATAACATCTCTATACAGGGAAACCATCTGTGTACAGTGAATACCATCTGTATAAATGGAATAACATCTGTGTACAGGGAATACCATTTGTGTACAGTGAATACCATCTGTATAAATGGAATAACATCTGTGTACAGGGAATAACATCTGAGTACAGGGAATACTATCTGTGTACAGGGAATACCATCTGTGTACAGGGAATAACATCTGAGTACAGGGAATAACATCTCTGTACAGGGAATAACATCTGAGTACAGGGAAAAACATCTGAGTACAGGGAATACCATCTGTGTAAAGGAATAACATATGAGTACAGGGAATACCATCTGTGTACAGGGAATACTATCTGAGTACAATGAATTTTAATAATACGAAACAAAACATTCACAGCATCAAGCATATTGTTCCCAGTTTTAGTTCAAAATAAGGAGCGGAGGATGGGACATAGGGGCTACCAACAGGGTAAATGATTTTTTTAGCCATCAATTGTTGACTTTCACAGACATCAATTGTTGACTTGCACAAACATCAATTGTTGATGAACTAACTTAGTTCTGTATCAATATGTCAATAGATACACATCTATTTGAGGAACTAACTTAGTTATGTATCATTACGTCAGATGATAAAACATCTAGTTGGGGAACTTAGTTCTGCATCATTACGTCAGTAGATACAACATCCTGTTGATGAACTAACTTAGTTCTGTATCTACGTCAGATGATAAACATCTAGTTGGGGAACTTAGTTCTGCATCATTACGTCCGTAGATACAACATCTAGTTGATGAACTAACTTAGTTCTGTATCATTACGTCAGATGATAAAACATCTAGTTGGGAAACTTAGTTCTGCATCATTACGTCAGTAGATACAACATCTAGTTGATGAACTAACTTAGTTCTGTATCATTACGTCAGATGATAAAACATCTAGTTGGGGAACTTAGTTCTGCATCATTACGTCAGTAGATACAACATCTAGTTGATGAACTAACTTAGTTCTGTATCAATATGTCAGTAGATACACATCTATTTGAGGAACTAACTTAGTTCTGTATCATTACGTCAGATGATAAAACATCTAGTTGGGGAACTTAGTTCTGCATCTTTACGTCAGTAGATACAACATCTAGTTGATGAACTAACTTAGTTCTGTATCTACGTCAGATGATAAACATCTAGTTGAGAAACTTAGTTCTGCATCATTACGTCAGTAGATACAAAATCTAGTTGAGGAACTAACTTAGTTCTGTATCATCACGTCAGTAGTCTGCACGTGTGAATTGAATGACGTGTTGAGGTGCGTCTATGTCAACAGTTTGTGTGTACTTTGTTTAAGGAGACTGTGACGTAGCAGGATTGGATTGAAGTTGAAAGAGCAGAGGTCATGTATGTTTGAAGGGGAGAGTAGAGTTGGGGGTGGATGACTTTGTTTATAATACGTGGACTGGACATATCTATTTAATGCTTTCATTTTTGACTGCTAAATTACAAGCAATAGCAGTACATGTTTTATTTATTACTGCTAGATACCAAAATAGTATAGTAATAGCAGTACATGTTTTATTTATTACTGCTAGATACCAATATAGTATAGTAATAGCAGTACATGTTTTATTTATTACTGCTAGATACCAAAATAGTATAGTAATATCAGTACATGTTTTATTTATTACTGCTAGGTACCAAAATAGTATAGTAATAGCAGTACATGTTTTATTTATTACTGCTAGACACCAAAATAGTATAGTAATATCAGTACATATTTTATTTATTACAGCTAGATACCAAAATAGTATAGCAACAAGTTTAAGTTCAACTCCTCAGAGGCGGAGTCTGGTCGGTCAAGCCCCAAGGCACAGAGGTCAATCTAGGACACCGTTCAAAGAGGGACACTAAGAACAAGTATAAAGTTGGTGTTTCATGGAGTCCTTCCCTAGCCCGTGAGACGCCCCCAGTCAGCCCGCCGTTAACTCAACATCTGCTGTCCCTGCATTGCCTGGTCACTACCATTAAATAGTCAGCATATTATTTCAATCTATTTAACATTTCACTAAGATTGGGACATTTCTTACCAAACCCACTGGGTGGCGTCAGTTAGATGACCAATTTAAAACACGGAGTCATCCACTTCAAAAAAATAGTTATTATTACTTTCGATATTAATCATAATCACGTATGGATAGGCAAATTAGGCCCTACTTTATCAGCCATCCCAATGGATGGTCAACTATGCAGTTAGCTAGGGCCTACTTAATCCGCTACATACTGTACTTTTGACCAGGGCCCTTAATGTACCTTTGCCCAGGGCCCTTTACAGTACCTTTGCCCCGGGCCCCCTTACAGTACCTTTGCCCAGGGCCCCCTACAGTACCTGTGCCCAGGGCCCCCTTATGTGGCTCTACACAGGATCCCATACAGTACCTTTGCCTAGGGACCCTAAAGTACCTTGAATGAGGGCACCGTACAGTACCTTTGCCCAGGGCCCCTAGTGGACTTATACCAAGGGCCCCATACAGTACCTGTACCCAGGGCTCCCTACAGTACCTGTGCTCAGGGTCCCCTAATGTACTTTTGTCCAGGGCCCCCTAATGTACCTTTGTCTATATTATGTTTTACAAAACGTGAGAACGGCCTTGATGATTCATGAGACACGACGCATACTATTCTGGACGCAATTCACCGGACGCAATTCGTGGGCCTCAGCAATTACACTCCAGCCACTCTGTTTTTGGGAGGCCTTTTTCAACTCACCCCATGCTAGGCTATAAAAATTCATTTTTTTTTCGCAAGATCTTCTGCAATTTGTCTTTTGGTGGTCAACCTTTCTCAGGCCTTGGGGGTTTCACTGCAGAGCCATTTGTTTAATGTCTTCTGGTGGATGCCTGTACGAGTGGCCAATACATCTCCATTTACTACTGGATATTTGTAGATCAATGGGGGGGGGGGAGGGGGGTCTTGGTTTGCCACTTGCGAGATTTATTCGTTCCTCTAGTCGCCTTATCTTTAAACCTTCTAGCTACACATAATACAATTGGAGACCACTTGCCAGTAAGGCCATCATCCCTTTGTAGACCACTTCTTGTGGTCGAATTAAAAGTTGTTAACAGCTAAATAATGAGTATTTTATGATATCTTTGATATTGTTACAACTCTTAATTCTGTTTATAAAGTCAAAACAACACACAGGCGTGGATTCCAAGAGTATTTACTAATATCTATAAAAACAACAACAACGGCAACATGGCCACTCTCTTGCCGGCTTCTTACGTCACCCTCTCTACTGCGTCATCGCGTTCACTCTGTAGACTGTACGGTGCGCACCGAGAGGGTCGTAACAATATACTAATTATGTAGCGTTATTTAGTTTTTTTTTAATTCGACGCCGACCATAATTTAGTGACATAATACTAAACATACACACACTAGGGGCCTAGCTGTGTAGAGCGTTGGTCTTTCGATCTGAGAGTCCCGTGTTCGATCATCGGTGAGAACCAAGGGCAGGGGTGGGCAAAATATTTCTATGGAGGGCCACATTGAAAACTTGAATGTTTTCTGCGGGCCGCATATATATTTTGTCTACTTATTTACAATTTGCAACGTGTGAAAATATGAATTAAAGATAATAACCATGTATTTGTCATTTTATTTCACATTCACATTCTATTACACATGCACGTTACATTTTAAAATACGAACTAAATCAGTTGCTAATCCAACGCAAGAGAGTACCACAAAAAAGTATTTTCTTGCATCTCGAAGCTGGTGCTTCAAATTATCACTGATCTTTTCAAAAGTTTCAACAATGTTGTCTGATTCTGTTTTCTGTTCTAGACACATAATGCTTGCTGCACTCGTCGTGAGAAAAAGGCTTGCTCCGTTTTACAATCTTATGGGACAGCACCAAACTGGCTTCGGTTGTAGCATCTTTAAATAATGTACCAACTAGACCTGCTATTTACAATCTTATGGGACAGCACCAAACTGGCTACGGTTGTAGCATCTTTAAATAATGTACCAACTAGACCTGCTATTTCCTTGTTCTCTCTTCGTTCGTTATTAAACTGTGCCCGAAATCCAAATGTTTTGTTTTGTTACTCCTTAAAGACGCTTACACACTCATGCCACAGCAAGCAGACTGCTTTGCTCCCAGCTCTGTTGAAGCAGTATTTAGCAGTACAGTCGTCATTAAAAACATGACGTTCTTCCACAATTAATTGCTAGTGATCTCTAAAAATCTGAAACCATTGAACCGAATTACTATCCTTAGATTAGAATGAAATAGTCGGGTGTTTTTCCATGTCAAATTTTGTGTAAAGTCCTTCTTCAAATGGGTACTCGACTTAAGCTGGGGAAGTAAGGGCGGTTGGGCGTTGTGCTAGCCACATAAATTGTACTTTCTGTAGGTACATTGTTCAAAGGCCATCATACACCTAGAAATCGTACTTTCTGTAGGTACATTTGTTCGAGGGCCACCACACACCTAGAAATTGTACTTTCTGTAGGTCAGGGCCGTTTTAAGGTCATCGTAGGCCTTAGGCACTTTCAAAGTCGTAGACCCTCCCCATCATCATTTTTAATATTTTTCATGAATACACCCGCACTTCTTTGCTATTTGAAATCTAAATAAACTTTGAGGACGTCATATGCGACTTTGCTAAAACAAAGAGCCGAAAAGTTTACATACTGTAATTTACAGATCTGCAGCTTGACGTGCTCATCTCACACAGTTATATATAGTTACTTTAATACAAACATTATTAAATTTTATTGGCATTCTGAACTTGTTTTCACCTTATGTTCTGGCTTCCGTAGGCCTACTCTGCCTAGTTGATAAAGCGGCCCTGCTGTAGGTACATTGTTCGAGGGCTACCACACACACCTAGAAATTGTACTTTCTGTACGTACATTGTTCGAGGGCCACCACACACCTAGAAATTGTACTTTCTGTAGGTACAATGTTCAAAGGCCACCATATACCTAGAAATTGTACTTTCTGTACGTACATTGTTCAAAGGTCACCATACACCTAGAAATAGCACTTTCTGTAGGTACAATGTTCTATATAGAATTCAGAAAACAGTCATCAACAATTGTTGCAGTCATCAACAATGGTTGCAGTCATCAACAATGGTTGCAGTCACCAACAATGGTTGCAGTCACCAACAATGGTTGCAGTCACCAACAATGGTTGCAGTCACCAACAATGGTTGCAGTCACCAACAATGGTTGCAGTCACCAACAATGGTTGCAGTCACCAACAATGGTTGCAGTCACCAACAATGGTTGCAGTCACCAACAATGGTTGCAGTCACCAACAATGGTT
>JAGDYQ010000040.1:3373007-3508007 GCA_021962125.1 Bulinus truncatus
CACTTGTCCTATTGATGGCCCACCACACAAATATCCTCCTCTCCAATTGTCCTATTCTATGGCCATCGTATGACTGAACAAATATAAAACAAATGATTCCAATGCCTGACTCCCGTTGATTTTACGATATTTTAAAGTCTTCGATGAATATTGCTGTATCACAAACTCTCAAAATATTGTTTCCATCAGAGTAGCAACAAACCATTTTTACCCTACATGTGGGTCACGACAACAGAGTGGATTGAGGGGGGGGTTATATGTTAAGAGCAGGGTGGGGTGTCGGCAAAAATACTTGCCGACACCGGTGTCATTTTTCACTTTTTGCAATAATCTCTCTAATCGCTCTTTTCTCCGAGCTTTCCGTTCTTCTTTTTCCTGTTTTGCTTTATCCACTCCAGCCATGTATCCAATTCTTCTCTCCCTTTGGTCACGAAGAAATTCTAAATCTTGTGTTTATTTCGTTAGTTCTTCAGCACTGTCCAACAGTTTATCAATTTTTGAAGAAAATGCAATTTCATTTGAAATCTACTTCTCTGAACGCCGATTCTTTGCTTTACTCAAACACTGCCACTGCTGATGGACTTTTAAAAGATGATTTTCTATGTGGTAGCTGTAAGCTGTTGGAATTGCAGCTTTCTGCCAGATAGTAAGAATTTCACTAACAGTTATTCTAGCACTGTCTTTAAGAGTTATATTGTTTCCTCTATGATGGTAGAAAAACATTGATAATGTCTCACGAATCGTTGGAAGCCTTGTAGTTTGCACAAACGTATCACGCACTGGACCAATCAACCATATGTCACTTTGTAATCTTGTCTTCCGTTTGGCATTATCACATTGGTTACTACTGCTCGAAGCCATTGTTTAACAAAATGTAATGGATAGTTGACACTTGCACGGAGAAAAACAGTAAGAAAGAAGAGAGCTGGAAAGAAAATAAAAAAAACATTATTAATATTAATGTCAATAAGTGCAAATAGACACGGAGTATAATAAGGCAACAAGTGCAACCAACATAAATATTAAACATTTACACATAATAAACATCAAAGAACAAAACAGACTTTCAGGTTCATCAATATTTGGGATAAAATGAGGTAAATGGAGAACATACCTAAATTTGCAGAGAGCTTGTGCAACCTCTAAATTTCATCTGAAAATCATGAAATTGTATATTTCTGACTACTTTTTTGTGGTAATCAAATGTGGGGTTTAAATCAAAGAAAATAAGACAAAATCAGCTTTTTTGGGCCACCCTAATATATGTATATATATATATATATATATATATATATATATATATATATATATATATATACTTTTGTTACTGATTCCTTATAAAATCAATGTATACTTATAATCAAAAGAGGAAACAATGTTTTAATAAACATTTATTGAATGCAGTACTTAGTGAAAAATAAAGAAAATATACACACATTTGGGCAGGGTCATAATAATAATATTTTGGGCGCACATGCAAAACTTATTTACCACAAACCACATCCCATTTTTAATTGCAAGAATTTTCAAATAATTTTGATAGCTAATTCTAAGCCTATAGCGTGAATTGTTTTAAGCTGTATTTTAAATTGACTGAATATATTTACTTCGATCATTTGACTTTTGAATGCTACTAAAGTAAAACTGATATAGTCGCGTGATTGATCATATTTTTTTTTCAGTACCGTACTGGTACTATTGCCTTTTCTCAATCAGTTGTTTACAACGTAAAAGAAAGGTGACAATATACCAACATTCTACAGTGTATAATCAAATGGACTGGTAATATTCGTGCACATATTATGCAACTATAAAGTTTAATACAAGTTTGATATACCGGTACATTTTCTTCGTTTTCCTATCTTTCCTATTCATTATCTGGAAATTGCACTTTTAAAGTATAACCAAACTGTCCGACTGCCTGGGTACCCACAAACACAGTGGTCCCCAATCCCCGGTACCGGTCCGTGGATCAAATGGCACTGGGCCGCCCAAGAAACATTAAATTATCTCCTTTTTATTTATTGTGGAGTATTTCTCTCAGGATAGTGCGACACCTACCCCTCTCGGGCCGCGGTGAAATTATCAAACGTCAACCGGTCCGCGCCGGTCCACTTCTATGGTACCGGTAGCTATTATATTTTTTTGTGAACAAAATAAAAATTGCCTTTGTATCCTACTATGCTGCTCTTTAAAAGCAAGTTTGTCGGCATTTTTATTTTCCGACCCTACCATGAATATACCTAATATTATAGATGAATATTAAAAAAAACCTTAAAGAAGGTTTAATTATGTTGCTGTATGCATTGTATGGGCCTAATACGAAATAGTTTATTTTTGTTATCATTTGTAATGTAATTACTAAACAGCAAAAGTAAATAAATAAAATGCCCGAACTGTGTAGTTAAATGTATTTATTTAAATAATTATGCACAGGACGCCGAGCTAGACTGGTCTCAGAAATAGTAATCTTGAAAACAATGTTCAGCTTCTAAACCAGACATGGGCAATCTACGTCCCGTTAAACGTTTTGATTCTGTGAGTTGGTTAATGAAATCAAGCCATACCCTGTCTACATTGCCCGCCACACGAGGGGAGAGATAATAAATAGGATAGACAAAGGCTTTGTCTTCCCAGGCGTTCGCACTGTGGTCAGTCTGTTTAGCACCCACTATCACTGAAAGTCACCTGGGAAGGGTTAAAGTCTACAGGGGAGGTAATCTGTGACCTTGTTATATTCCAGCGAGAGGGACGAGAGAGGAGTGTCCCTTTATTGCCTCACGCGTGAAGGCACGAGTGATCACACGTGATGAGCGTGACATACCCGGCTCGCTGTCCATTGGTCAGCGAAGTCTCGCTCGAGCGAGAACGGGTGTGCGTGGCTTGAGACTTCCGGTCAGTGGAGACGGCGTGGATCAGGCAGTCGGCGCTAGTTAGTCGAAGAGTGAGGTCGACACGAGTGAGCCCGGGGTGCGGTAAACCAGTCTGGGTTGGTTTCGACCGGCCCAGCGCTGAGTTCTTGTGAGAACTACCCACCCCAGGTAATTCTGTTTAATATACATGTACTTGATTTATAATATTGCTTTGTAGTAGCCGTTTAAGCTACTGTCCCTTTCAGGACACCATGTAACTGTTTGCTTTTATGTAAATAAACACTGCCTGTTGTAGCTGTACGTGTTTGGTTATCATTGCTTGTTGTGTCATGTGCGTCCTGTGGAACCACGTGGCTATGACAAATACAAATACTGGCCAGAACTCAGTAGGTGATCATGCCATTAGACAACGACCGCAGGGACCCCGTAAGGGGCCCTTGAAGTAGAGCACTCCCCTTCTTTCATTAACATTGATAACATTTACATTTGCGTCAGCTCAGATAAAGTATTGTAAACACTCCAGTGATCTGCTCTTGGTCCAGCCCTTCAATCAAATTTAAGAACCTTTTGTGGTTCTTCAGTAGTTATAAATTTACATTCCTGATCTGTCATTTCGCAGCATGTCCATTACGATGAAAAAAAGTTATCAGTTGTACATGTAACATTGAAAGGTCCCGAAATACACTAAATATGGACATCAAGAGTAGCTGCAGTGAATACATTGAAGTAACAAAAGTGTATGGTCTAATTCAAAATATGCCACAATATGCGGGATGTTATTTTTATAATAAACCTGAAGCGGCCAATTCGCTACTTTTATTTAGTTCTCATTTATATGTAAGCTTATACTCAAATATTGGTCAAGATTTCATCAACGATTGCCTAAGTCAGCAAGTCTCTGCAAAGTAGAGACATATCCAACAACACTAGAGCAATGATGCTTTGAAGTTTATAAGTGGCCATTCAGAGAATGCAGAATGCTGAAATAAAATCACGGCAAGGGCTACAGACAATGATAAAAGATGGTTGTGCCAGACCTATTTTTAGAGAAGAACGAGACTATGAAGACACTGCAATCGTTATTTTACACCCGAATTAAACCTGAAATAAGTAGTGAAAAATGTTATGTATTGCAATAGGTTGCACTTTTTTCACAACGGTGGGGGGGACCTAAATAGCTAGCTATGGACTGGGCTTTCAGGTAGTGTCAATGTGAAGTAGATTGGAATAGTTTCATTCTGGACGAGAGAAATTAAGCTGTGGAGAGTGTTAGTTGTGAGTTAACTTTGATTGTAGGAACATTTGAAACAAATCATTCTTGGAGGTTCTAAAAGACTTGAATAGGTTTGTGTGTAATCTTTCTCCAACATGGATATTGATAGAGATATGCAAACTAAACATTTCTTATGATTTACAATGATTGAGTGAATAAAAGAGTGAACATAGCCAGTAGCCTTTCTATCTGCTTTCAGTCAGAATTCTGTTAATTTTGACAAGTCCTTGTACTGTGGAGAATCTTGCTTTGGAAAATAATACATTTGTTGATAAACAGATTTACCAAGTATTTATTTTAAAAGAAAAGAAGAACTTGATGAACACTTTAAATTAAAGATTGGCTAATAACTATCTGACGTTGTTATGGATTATTTAATTAAAGTTGTGGTATTTTTCTCTCACGTTAATGGGGCAAGTTTTTGCGCCGACACCGACTCCGTACAAATCACACTTGCCGACACCGGCCAAAGTACAAACGCCGACACCGACACCGGCAAAAACTGCCGACACCACCGACACCGGCTCTCCAACCCTGGTTAAGAGGACAATGGGAAAACATCAGTTCCCTGTTTAATCTCTTCGAAATTTATTTGTTTTATTAACAATTTCTTGTTAATTAATTTCTGAAAAGTTTTCACTCGTAAAACATTTTCTCTTTCTATCTAAAAACTCGCGTTTAGATTTCTGTCAATAAATAATTGAGTTGATGAATATTTAATGTGATATAAATAGATGACATCAGAAATTGAAAAAAATGGTTTCCAGAGTTATGTGAGTTTATGATTGATTTCTTAGAAGTTATTCTTTTTGCATGAAATTTGTTTTAAAGGTTGGATCTTGTCCCCTCTCAGAGGCTGCTACCCGGTGTGGTTCGGCCCTGAACATATTTACTTGAATATATTTACAGACGGACGACGTTAATAAAGACTTATATCAGGTAGGTAGTTCGATACTTACATCAGACAGGTAGTTCGATACTTATATCAGACAGGTAGTTCGATACTTACATTAGACAGGTAGTTCGATACCTACATTAGACAGGTAGTTCGTTACTTAAATTAGACTGGTAGTTCGATACTTACATCATAAGGTAGTTCGATACTTACATAAGAAAGGTAGTTCTATACTTACATTAGACAGGTAGTTCGATACTTACATTAGACAGGTAGTTCGATACTTACATCATACAGGTAGTTCGATACAAACATCAAAACAGTATCGTAAAAACCTAATTCACTTTTCTATGACACTAGATTTAAGAATCTATGTCAGCTCAGATTGTTTGATGTCTAGAAATAAAATTTGACTGATAAAAAAAAAAACTTTAAAAAATGTGACCAAAAGTTTATTTCTCTTCAGACGAAACTGCAAATAATTTTTGTCGTTTAAAGCTATAAGATTCTTTTTTCCACATAAATTCTTTGGTATATTTTGATAGTTATTCTTTTAATGATTAAAATTCACCGGACTAGAATTTTTACTCTGCCCGTCTAACATAGTGACCTATAATAATTATCACATCAGAAGACAGTTGTATCTCCCTTTACAATCTACAATTAAGTCTCCCATACCTATTTTGTAGGGAGCGACCGATAATCGGATCGCTATCGGTATCGGACCGATATTGGCACTATCGGTTAATATCGGATCGGCCGATTGTTGTAGGGAGCGACCGATAGTCGAACCGATATTGGCACTATGGGTTAACTCCGGCCGTTTTTTGGCTGCCGATACATTGTTTTTTTTTTCACAACAGAGTTGCAGAAAAGAAAATCAGTAAATAACCCAATTCTATAACCAGATCAGACAAGATTTAAAAAAAAAGGAAAAAAAAAACCCGTACACAGAAATTGTCACGTATACATCAGAGATACGACCTTGAAACAATAGGATTGACATTTCTTAATTCTAATGTATGACCTTGAATGATACAATTAGTGAACATCTGTGCGTATTTTTTGTTGGGATGGGAAGTTGGGGGGGGGGGGGGAACAAGACTTACGTGTCGGCGAAGTGTCACGAAATATGACAGGGAAGGGGTAAGCATGGGTTGACATACGTCATTAGCTGTATTAGCACGAGAGAAACACGTGTTTGGCAATTGGCATTGTTGTTGCTTAAGGGGCTGTCCATTAATTACGTCAACAAAATAGGTGGGAGGGGGGGGTCAGAAAATTTTTGACAATTGTTGACAAGGGGGAGGGGAGGGAGGTCAAGAAAAGTTGACGTCAACAATGTTACTTTTTTAAATTGAATATAATTACTTAATAAATAGGAAAATTAAGCAGCGTTTGTGGTTCTGTGCTACACACTCGCTTAACATTCAGTATTTTAATTAAACTAACTATATTCCTACTAATTTTGCCACATAAACATTTTGGAAGCCACCTTTTTAGGGGGGGGTAATCAAATGTTGACGTAATTTTATAGGGGGGGTCTCTGGAAGTTTGACAAGTTGTTGACAAGGGGGGGGGGAGGTAAAAATCGCCAAAAATTTGTTGACATAAATAATGGACAGCCCCTAAAAATAAAATATCGGTATCGGTAAAAATGCTGGGGGAAAATATCGGTATCGGACTATCGGTAAAAAGGCATATCGGTCGCTCCCTACTATTTTGCCCCTACCTTTGACAAGATGTCGATTTTAGTTCCATCCTGCTACATTTAACAAACATTCAGGTAGACATTCTTAACCTAATAACAACAGAACACCCAACTGACAACACAACACCCAACAGACAACACAACACGCAACTGACAACACAACACGCAACTGACAACACAACATGCAATTGATGCGTTTACGAAATGTTCGTACGTCACCTCACCCTAACTCTGCTAATCGTTTATTGTTGTCGTTTCCCTTGTTTATAGCCACCTCACCTCTCTACCACCATAAATTATTATCTGTACAAATGTCAACAGAATGACTCGCATCAAATTACAACCAAGCGATTTAACAAACTATCCCCCTCCCCAGCTCAACTGCAACACCATGGCAATATTATGTAATTTTTAGCCAATAGAAAACATTCCTATTTAATTCATTACTAATGTCGAGATTCTCCTATTATTCCTAACAAAATGTTTCAATTTCAAACTTTTCAATACGTCACTTGTTTTATCTAGCTTTTCAGCTACTGTCGACGGGCCGAGTGAAATGGCCTCGCTGGTCAAATCCTTATCACGGGCCATAATTTAGTGACCATTTATCTAGAATAAAATGAACACAGTGTTGTACCATTAAAACAAACATTTTCATCGTTTCACTTCAGATTTTAAAAGAAATATATCAACATCGAGGATTTAGCAACCTTCCACCCTAACCCTAACCATCAAGGGTTTGGCAAACTTCCACCCTAACCCTAACCATCAAGGGTTTGGCAAACTTCCACCCTAACCCTAACCATCAAGGGTTTGGCAAACTTCTACCCTAACTCTAACTCTAACCCTAACCATCGAGTGTTTGGCAACCTTCTACCCTAACCCTAACCCTAAAAAACTAAAATATTCTGTCTGGTTTTTCTTAACTTTTCAATTTTCTTTTTGGCTTGAGTATTAAAAATAGTTTGTTGTCATCGATTTTTGCAACCCAATCTTATATTTTTTATATAAAGCGCCACATCTAAAGTCCCCCCCCCCCCAATAATTAGTTATTTGCATGCTTCACTCCCTTCTATCACGAGATAGTGTTTATTTATTTTATAATGAAACAAACGAACGTAAAGTATAATGTCAAGATAGTGATGCAGGGCAACAGTTTCGGAAGGGAGCGGGGGCCACATTGAGATTGTGGTGTTGAGCGGAGGGCCGCAAACAAATGATAGAAATTATTGGTTAACATCACACTTCAATTTATTCTTGTTTGAATGACATCATGTATGGTAAACATAACAAAAACAACATTAGTACAAGTGAATAAAAAAAAGGGAAGTTAGTTACAGGGTCAATAACACGGATGGAGAATACAATGAAACGATACAACAACCCAGACCAGGTGTTCTGCTTCTATCTTGTTCTCAACCTGTTCAATCATATATAGATGTTTACAGTATATGCTCTGCCCCCCCCCCTCTACTTTGTAATGCTTGCAATTAAAATTATTGACAAGCCACTTGACTTCACACAAACAACAACACAATCAACATCTCAAATAAGACAACCAGTGCTGGTATTTTATCATCCATCCCAAACTAAGAATGTCCTCAGTGATGGTAATATTTCATTTACTCTAATATTATAATGAGTTATGTGGGGGTTATTTTTTCGTAAAAGAAAGAAACGGTGTAATAGTCCATATGCAACTATTCTATTAAAACTAGAAACCAACAATAAAGTGAACTCGCCAAGTATCTGAATTTCGAGCTGACTAGGCGACCATATTTCTCTCCGCCAATCTATCTTCCTGTAGTAAAAGACATTTGATAGCTTTATTTACTGGGCGGCCATTTTTTCAATCTGTCCGTCTATCTGTCCATCTGGACGAACAGACATTTGATAGCTTTATTTACTGGACGGCCATTTTTTCTGTCTGTCCGTCTATCTGTCCATCTGGACGAACAGAAATTTGATAGCTTTATTTACTGGACGGCCATTTTTCTGTCTGTCCGTCTATCTGTCCATCTGGACGAACAGACATTTGATTCCTTTATTTACTGGGCGGCCATTTTTTCTGTCTGTCCGTCAATCTGTCCATCTGGACGAACAGACATTTGATAGCTTTATTTACTGGGCGGCCATTTTTTCAATCTGTCCGTCTATCTGTCCATCTGGACGAACAGACATTTGATAGCTTTATTTACTGGGCGGCTATTTTTTCTGTCTGTCCGTCTATCTGTCCACCTGGACGAGCAGACATTTGATAGCTTTATTTACTGGGCGGCCATTTTTTCTGTCTGTCCGTCTATCTGTCCATCTGGACGAACAGACATTTGATAGCTTTATTTACTGGGCGGCCATTTTTTTAATCTGTCCGTCTATCTGTCCATCTGGACGAACAGACATTTGATAGCTTTATTTACTGGGCGGCTATTTTTTCTGTCTGTCCGTCTATCTGTCCATCTGGCCGAACAGACATTTGATTGCTTTATTTACTGGGCGGCCATTTTTTCTGTCTGTCCGTCTATCTGTCCATCTGGACGAACAGACATGTGATAGCTTTATTTACTGGGCGGCCATTTTTTCTGTCTGTCCGTCTATCTGTCCATCTGGACGAACAGACATGTGATAGCTTTATTTACTGGGCGGCCATTTTTTCAGTCTGTCCGTCTATCTGTCCATCTGGACGAACAGACATTTGATTGCTTTATTTACTGGGCGGCTATTTTTTCTGTCTGTCCGTCTATCTGTCCATCTGGACGAACAGACATGTGATAGCTTTATTTACTGGGCGGCCATTTTTTCTGTCTGTCCGTCTATCTGTCCATCTGGACGAACAGACATGTGATAGCTTTATTTACTGGGCGGCCATTTTTTCAGTCTGTCCGTCTATCTGTCCATCTGGACGAACAGACATTTGATTGCTTTATTTACTGGGCGGCTATTTTTTCTGTCTGTCCGTCTATCTGTCCATCTGGACGAACAGACATTTGATAGCTTCATTTACTGGGCGGCCATTTTTTCTGTCTGTCCGTCTATCTGTCCATCTGGCCGAACAGACAATTGATTGCTTTATTTACTGGGCGGCCATTTTTTCTGTCTGTCCGTCTATCTGTCCATCTGGACGAAAAGACATGTGATAGCTTTATTTACTGGGCGGCCATTTTTTCTGTCTGTCCGTCTATCTGTCCATCTGGACGAACAGACATTTGATAGCTTTATTTACTGGGCGGCTATTTTTTCTGTCTGTCCGTCTATCTGTCCTTCTGGACGAACAGATATTTGATAGCTTTATTTACTGGGCCGAACGTTTTTTCTGTCTGTCCGTCTATCTGTCCATCTGGACGAACAGACACCTGATTGCTTTATTTACTGGGCGGCCATTTTTCTGTCTGTCCGTCTATCTGTCCATCTGGACGAACAGACATTTGATAGCTTTATTTACTGGGCGGCCATTTTTTCTGTCTGTCCGTCTATCTGTCCTTCTGGACGAACAGACATTTGATAGCTTTATTTACTGGGCGGCCATTTTTTCAATCTGTCCGTCTATCTGTCCATCTGGACGAACAGACATTTGATAGCTTCATTTACTGGGCGGCCATTTTTTCTGTCTGTCCGTCTATCTGTCCATCTGGCCGAACAGACATTTGATTGCTTTATTTACTGGGCGGCCATTTTTTCTGTCTGTCCGTCTATCTGTCCATCTGGACGAACAGACATTTGATAGCTTTATTTACTGGGCGGCCATTTTTTCTGTCTGTCCGTCTATCTGTCCATCTGGACGAACAGACATTTGATAGCTTTATTTACTGGGCGGCCATTTTTTCTGTCTGTCCGCTCTATCTGTCCATCTGGACGAACAGACATTTGATAGCTTTATTTACTGGGCGGCCATTTTTTCTGTCTGTCCGTCTATCTGTCCATCTGGACGAACAGACATTTGATAGCTTTATTTACTGGGCGGCCATTTTTTCTGTCTGTGAGTCTATCTGTCCATCTGGACGAACAGACATTTGATTGCTTTATTTACTGGGCGGACATTTTTTCTGTCTGTCCGTCTATCTGTCCATCTGGACGAACAGACATTTGATAGCTTTATTTACTGGGCGGCCATTTTTTCAATCTGTCCGTCTATCTGTCCATCTGGACGAACAGACATTTGATAGCTTTATTTACTGGGCGGCTATTTTTTCTGTCTGTCCGTCTATCTGTCCATCTGGACGAACAGACATTTGATAGCTTCATTTACTGGGCGGCCATTTTTTCTGTCTGTCCGTCTATCTGTCCATCATGCCGAACAGACATTTGATTGCTTTATTTACTGGGCGGCCATTTTTTCTGTCTGTCCGTCTATCTGTCCATCTGGACGAACAGACATGTGATAGCTTTATTTACTGGGCGGCCATTTTTTCTGTCTGTCCGTCTATCTGTCCATCTGGACGAACAGACATGTGATAGCTTTATTTACTGGGCGGCCATTTTTTCTGTCTGTCCGTCTATCTGTCCATCTGGACGAACAGACATTTGATAGCTTTATTTACTGGGCGGCTATTTTTTCTGTCTGTCCGTCTATCTGTCCAATCGGGATCGAACAGACATTTGATAGCTTCATTTACTGGGCGGCCATTTTTTCTGTCTGTCCGTCTATCTGTCCATCTGGCCGAACAGACAATTGATTGCTTTATTTACTGGGCGGCCATTTTTTCTGTCTGTCCGTCTATCTGTCCATCTGGACGAAAAGACATGTGATAGCTTTATTTACTGGGCGGCCATTTTTTCTGTCTGTCCGTCTATCTGTCCATCTGGACGAACAGACATTTGATAGCTTTATTTACTCGGGCGGCTTTTTTCTGTCTGTCCGTCTATCTGTCCTTCTGGACGAACAGACATTTGATAGCTTTATTTACTGGGCGAACGTTTTTTCTGTCTGTCCGTCTATCTGTCCATCTGGACGAACAGACACTTGATTGCTTTATTTACTGGGCGGCCATTTTTTCTGTCTGTCCGTCTATCTGTCCATCTGGACGAACAGACATTTGATAGCTTTATTTACTGGGCGGCAATTTTTTCTTTCTGTCCGTCTATCTGTCCTTCTGGACGAACAGACATTTGATAGCTTTATTTACTGGGCGGCCATTTTTTCAATCTGTCCGCTCTATCTGTCCATCTGGACGAACAGACATTTGATAGCTTTATTTACTGGGCGGCCATTTTTTCTGTCTGTCCGTCTATCTGTCCATCTGGACGAATTCAGACATTTGATAGCTTTATTTACTGGGCGGCCATTTTTTCTGTCTGTCCGTCTATCTGTCCATCTGGACGAACAGACATTTGATAGCTTTATTTACTGGGCGGCCATTTTTTTCTGTCTGTCCATGTCTATCTGTCCATCTGGACGAACAGACATTTGATAGCTTTATTTACTGGGCGGCCATTTTTTCTGTCTGTCCATCTATCTGTCCATCTGGACGAAAAGACATGTGATAGCTTTATTTACTGGGCGGCCATTTTTTCTGTCTGTCCGTCTATCTGTCCATCTGGACGAACAGATTTGATAGCTTTATTTACTAAGGCGGCCATTTTTCTGTCTGTCCGTCTCATCTGTCCATCTGGACGAACAGACATTTGATAGTTTTTATTTACTAGGCGGCCATTTTTCTGTCTGTCCGTCTATCTGTCCATCTGGACGAACAGACATTTGATAGCTTTATTTACTGGGCGGCTATTTTTTTCTCTCTGTCCGTCTATCTGTCCTTCTGGACGAACAGACATGTGATAGCTTTATTTACTGAGCAGCCATTTTTTCTGTCTGTCCGTCTATCTGTCCATCTGGACGAACAGACATTTGATAGCTTTATTTACTGGGCGGCCATTTTTTCAATCTGTCCGTCTATCTGTCCATCTGGACGAACAGACATTTGATAGCTTTATTTACTGGGCGGCCATTTTTTCTGTCTGTCCGTCTATCTGTCCATCTGGACGAACAGACATGTGATAGCTTTATTTACTGGGCGGCCATTTTTTCAGTCTGTCCGTCTATCTGTCCAACTGGACGAACAGACATTAGATAGCTTTATTTACTGGGCGGCCATTTTTTCAATCTGTCCGTCTATTTGCCCATCTGGACGAAAGACATTTGATAGCTTTATTTACTGGGCGGCTATTTTTTCTGTCTGTCCGTCTATCTGTCCATCTGGACGAACAGACATTTGATTGCTTTATTTACTGGGCGGCCATATTTTCAGTCTGTCCATCTATCTGTCCATCTGGACGAACAGACATTTGATAGCTTTTGTTTACTGGGCGTGCCATTTTTTCTGTCTGTCCGTCTATCTGTCCATCTGGACGAACAGACATTTGATAGCTTTATTTCCTGGGCGGCCATTTTTTCTGTCTGTCCGTCTATCTGTCCATCTGGACGAACAGACATGTGATAGCTTTATTTACTGAGCGGCAATTTTTTCTGTCTGTCCGTCTATCTGTCCATCTGGACGAACAGACATTTGATAGCTTTATTTACTGGGCGGCCATTTTTTCTGTCTGTCTGTCTATCTGTCCATCTGGACGAACAGACATTGATAGCTCTATTTACTGGGCGGCCATTTTTTTCTGTCTGTGAGTCTATCTGTCCATCTGGACGAACAGACATTTGATTGCTTTATTTACTGGGCGGCCATTTTTTCTGTCTGTCCGTCTATCTGTCCATCTGGACGAACAGACATTTGATAGCTTTATTTACTGGGCGGCCATTTTTTCTGTCTGTGAGTCTATCTGTCCATCTGGACGAACAGACATGTGATAGCTTTATTTACTGGGCGGCCATTTTTTCTGTCTGTCCGTCTATCTGTCCATCTGGACGAACAGACATTTGATAAGCTTTATTTACTCAGGCGGCTATTTTTTCTGTCTGTCCGTCTATCTGTCCATCTGGACGAACAGACATTTGATAGCTTCATTTACTGGGCGGCCATTTTTTCTGTCTGTCCGTCTATCTGTCCATCTGGCCGAACAGACAATTGATTGCTTTATTTACTGGGCGGCCATTTTTTCTGTCTGTCCGTTCTATCTGTCCATCTGGACGAACAGACATTTGATAGCTTTATTTATCTGGGCGGCCATTTTTTAATCTGTCCGTCTATCTGTCCATCTGGACGAACAGACATTTGATAGCTTATTTACTGGGCGGCTATTTTTTCTGTCTGTCCGTCTATCTGTCCATCTGGCCGAACAGACATTTGATTGCTTTATTTACTGGCGGCCATTTTTTCTGTCTGTCCGTCTATCTGTCCATCTGGACGAACAGACATGTGATAGCTTTATTTACTGGGCGGCCATTTTTTCTGTCTGTCCGTCTATCTGTCCATCTGGACGAACAGACATGTGATAGCTTTATTTACTGGGCGGCCATTTTTTCAGTCTGTCCGTCTATCTGTCCATCTGGACGAACAGACATTTGATTGCTTTATTTACTGGGCGGCTATTTTTTCTGTCTCGTCTGTCTATCTGTCCATCTGGACGAACAGACATGTGAGTAGCTTTATTTACTGGGCGGCCATTTTTTCTGTCTGTCCGTCTATCTGTCCATCTGGACGAACAGACATGTGATAGCTTTATTTACTGGGCGGCCATTTTTTCAGTCTGTCCGTCTATCTCTGTCCATCTGGACGAACAGACATTTGATTGCTTTTATTTACTGGGCGGCTATTTTTTCTGTTCAGTCTGTCTATCTGTCCATCTGGACGAACAGACATTTGATAGCTTCATTTACTGGGCGGCCATTTTTTCTGTCTGTCCGTCTATCTGTCCATCTGGCCGAACAGACAATTGATTGCTTTATTTACTGGGCGGCCATTTTTTCTGTCTGTCCGTCTATCTGTCCATCTGGACGAACAGACATGTGATAGCTTTATTTACTGGGCGGCCATTTTTTCTGTCTGTCCGTCTATCTGTCCATCTGGACGAACAGACATTTGATAGCTTTATTTACTGGGCGGCTATTTTTTCTGTCTGTCCGTCTATCTGTCCTTCTGGACGAACAGACATTTGATAGCTTTATTTACTGGGCGAACGTTTTTTCTGTCTGTCCGTCTATCTGTCCATCTGGACGAACAGACACTTGATTGCTTTATTTACTGGGCGGCCATTTTTTCTGTCTGTCCGTCTATCTGTCCATCTGGACGAACAGACATTTGATAGCTTTATTTACTGGGCGGCCATTTTTTCTGTCTGTCCGTCTATCTGTCCTTCTGGACGAACAGACATTTGATAGCTTTATTTACTGGGCGGCCATTTTTTCAATCTGTCCGTCTATCTGTCCATCTGGACGAACAGACATTTGATAGCTTTATTTACTGGGCGGCCATTTTTTCTGTCTGTCCGTCTATCTGTCCATCTGGACGAACAGACATTTGATAGCTTTATTTACTGGGCGGCCATTTTTTCTGTCTGTCCGTCTATCTGTCCATCTGGACGAACAGACATTTGATAGCTTTATTTACTGGGCGGCCATTTTTTCTGTCTGTCCGTCTATCTGTCCATCTGGCCGAACAGACATTTGATAGCTTTATTTACTGGGCGGCCATTTTTTCTGTCTGTCCATCTATCTGTCCATCTGGACGAAAAGACATGTGATAGCTTTATTTACTGGGCGGCCATTTTTTCTGTCTGTCCGTCTATCTGTCCATCTGGACGAACAGATTTGATAGCTTTATTTACTGGGCGGCCATTTTTTCTGTCTGTCCGTCTATCTGTCCATCTGGACGAACAGACATTTGATTGCTTTATTTACTGGGCGGCCATTTTTTCTGTCTGTCCGTCTATCTGTCCATCTGGACGAACAGACATTTGATAGCTTTATTTACTGGGCGGCCATTTTTTCAATCTGTCCGTCTATCTGTCCACCTGGACGAACAGACATTTGATAGCTTTATTTACTGGGCGGCTATTTTTTCTCTCTGTCCGTCTATCTGTCCTTCTGGACGAACAGACATGTGATAGCTTTATTTACTGAGCGGCCATTTTTTCTGTCTGTCCGTCTATCTGTCCATCTGGACGAACAGACATTTGATAGCTTTATTTACTGGGCGGCCATTTTTTCAATCTGTCCGTCTATCTGTCCATCTGGACGAACAGACATTTGATAGCTTTATTTACTGGGCGGCCATTTTTTCTGTCTGTCCGTCTATCTGTCCAACTGGACGAACAGACATTAGATAGCTTTATTTACTGGGCGGCCATTTTTTCAATCTGTCCGTCTATTTGCCCATCTGGACGAAAGACATTTGATAGCTTTATTTACTGGGCGGCTATTTTTTCTGTCTGTCCGTCTATCTGTCCATCTGGACGAACAGACATTTGATTGCTTTATTTACTGGGCGGCCATATTTTCAGTCTGTCCATCTATCTGTCCATCTGGACGAACAGACATTTGATAGCTTTATTTACTGGGCGGCCATTTTTTCTGTCTGTCCGTCTATCTGTCCATCTGGACGAACAGACATTTGATAGCTTTATTTCCTGGGCGGCCATTTTTTCTGTCTGTCCGTCTATCTGTCCATCTGGACGAACAGACATGTGATAGCTTTATTTACTGAGCGGCAATTTTTTCTGTCTGTCCGTCTATCTGTCCATCTGGACGAACAGACATTTGATAGCTTTATTTACTGGGCGGCCATTTTTTCTGTCTGTCTGTCTATCTGTCCATCTGGACGAACAGACATTTGATAGCTTTATTTACTGGGCGGCCATTTTTTCTGTCTGTGAGTCTATCTGTCCATCTGGACGAACAGACATTTGATTGCTTTATTTACTGGGCGGCCATTTTTTCTGTCTGTCCGTCTATCTGTCCATCTGGACGAACAGACATTTGATAGCTTTATTTACTGGGCGGCCATTTTTTCTGTCTGTGAGTCTATCTGTCCATCTGGACGAACAGACATGTGATAGCTTTATTTACTGGGCGGCCATTTTTTCTGTCTGTCCGTCTATCTGTCCATCTGGACGAACAGACATTTGATAGCTTTATTTACTGGGCGGCTATTTTTTCTGTCTGTCCGTCTATCTGTCCATCTGGACGAACAGACATTTGATAGCTTCATTTACTGGGCGGCAATTTTTTCTGTCTGTCCGTCTATCTGTCCATCTGGACGAACAGACATGTGATAGCTTTATTTACTGGGCAGCCATTTTTTCAGTCTGTCCGTCTATCTGTCCATCTGGACGAACAGACATTTGATTGCTTTATTTACTGGGCGGCCATATTTTCAGTCTGTCCATCTATCTGTCCATCTGGACGAACAGACATTTGATAGCTTTATTTACTGGGCGGCTATTTTTTCTGTCTGTCCGTCTATCTGTCCATCTGGACGAACAGACATTTGATTGCTTTATTTACTGGGCGGCCATATTTTCAGTCTGTCCATCTATCTGTCCATCTGGACGAACAGACATTTGATAGCTTTATTTACTGGGCGGCTATTTTTTCTGTCTGTCCGTCTATCTGTCCATCTGGACGAACAGACATTTGATTGCTTTATTTACTGGGCGGCCATTTTTTCTGTCTGTCCGTCTATCTGTCCATCTGGACGAACAGACATGTGATAGCTTTATTTACTGAGCGGCAATTTTTTCTGTCTGTCCGTCTATCTGTCCATCTGGACGAACAGACATTTGATAGCTTTATTTACTGGGCGGTCATTTTTTCTGTCTGTCTGTCTATCTGTCCATCTGGACGAACAGACATTTGATAGCTTTATTTACTGGGCGGCCATTTTTTCTGTCTGTGAGTCTATCTGTCCATCTGGACGAACAGACATTTGATTGCTTTATTTACTGGGCGGCCATTTTTTCTGTCTGTCCGTCTATCTGTCCATCTGGACGAACAGACATTTGATAGCTTTATTTACTGGGCGGCCATTTTTTCTGTCTGTGAGTCTATCTGTCCATCTGGACGAACAGACATGTGATAGCTTTATTTACTGGGCGGCCATTTTTTCTGTCTGTCCGTCTATCTGTCCATCTGGACGAACAGACATTTGATAGCTTTATTTACTGGGCGGCTATTTTTTCTGTCTGTCCGTCTATCTGTCCATCTGGACGAACAGACATTTGATAGCTTCATTTACTGGGCGGCCATTTTTTCTGTCTGTCCGTCTATCTGTCCATCTGGCCGAACAGACAATTGATTGCTTTATTTACTGGGCGGCCATTTTTTCTGTCTGTCCGTCTATCTGTCCATCTGGACGAACAGACATTTGATAGCTTTATTTACTGGGCGGCCATTTTTTTAATCTGTCCGTCTATCTGTCCATCTGGACGAACAGACATTTGATAGCTTTATTTACTGGGCGGCTATTTTTTCTGTCGGTCCGTCTATCTGTCCATCTGGACGAACATACATTTGATAGCTTTATTTACTGGGCGGCCATTTTTTCTGTCTGTGAGTCTATCTGTCCATCTGGACGAACAGACATTTGATTGCTTTATTTACTGGGCGGCCATTTTTTCTGTCTGTCCGTCTATCTGTCCATCTGGACGAACAGACATGTGATAGCTTTATTTACTGGGCGGCAATTTTTTCTGTCTGTCCGTCTATCTGTCCATCTGGACGAACAGACATGTGATAGCTTTATTTACTGGGCAGCCATTTTTTCAGTCTGTCCGTCTATCTGTCCATCTGGACGAACAGACATTTGATTGCTTTATTTACTGCGCGGCCATATTTTCAGTCTGTCCATCTATCTGTCCATCTGGACGAACAGACATTTGATAGCTTTATTTACTGGGCGGCTATTTTTTCTGTCTGTCCGTCTATCTGTCCATCTGGACGAACAGACATTTGATTGCTTTATTTACTGGGCGGCCATATTTTCAGTCTGTCCATCTATCTGTCCATCTGGACGAACAGACATTTGATAGCTTTATTTACTGGGCGGCTATTTTTTCTGTCTGTCCGTCTATCTGTCCATCTGGACGAACAGACATTTGATTGCTTTATTTACTGGGCGGCCATATTTTCAGTCTGTCCATCTATCTGTCCATCTGGACGAACAGACATTTGATAGCTTTATTTACTGGGCGGCCATTTTTTCTGTCTGTCCGTCTATCTGTCCATCTGGACGAACAGACATGTGATAGCTTTATTTACTGAGCGGCATTTTTTTCTGTCTGTCCGTCTATCTGTCCATCTGGACGAACAGACATTTGATAGCTTTATTTACTGGGCGGCCATTTTTTCTGTCTGTCCGTCTATCTGTCCATCTGGACGAACATACATTTGATAGCTTTATTTACTGGGCGGCCATTTTTTCTGTCTGTGAGTCTATCTGTCCATCTGGACGAACAGACATTTGATTGCTTTATTTACTGGGCGGCCATTTTTTCTGTCTGTCCGTCTATCTGTCCATCTGGACGAACAGACATTTGATAGCTTTATTTACTGGGCGGCCATTTTTTCTGTCTGTGAGTCTATCTGTCCATCTGGACGAACAGACATGTGATAGCTTTATTTACTGGGCGGCCATTTTTTCTGTCTGTCCGTCAATCTGTCCTTCTGGACGAACAGACATTTGATAGCTTTATTTACTGGGCGGCCATTTTTTCTGTCTGTCCGTCTATCTGTCCATCTGGACGAACATACATTTGATAGCTTTATTTACTGGGCGGCCATTTTTTCTGTCTGTGAGTCTATCTGTCCATCTGGACGAACAGACATTTGATTGCTTTATTTACTGGGCGGCCATTTTTTCTGTCTGTCCGTCTATCTGTCCATCTGGACGAACAGACATTTGATAGCTTTATTTACTGGGCGGCCATTTTTTCTGTCTGTCCGTCTATCTGTCCATCTGGACGAACAGACATGTGATAGCTTTATTTACTGGGCGGCCATTTTTTCAGTCTGTCCGTCTATCTGTCCATCTGGACGAACATACATTTGATAGCTTTATTTACTGGGCGGCCATTTTTTCTGTCTGTGAGTCTATCTGTCCATCTGGACGAACAGACATTTGATTGCTTTATTTACTGGGCGGCCATTTTTTCTGTCTGTCCGTCTATCTGTCCATCTGGACGAACAGACATTTGATAGCTTTATTTACTGGGCGGCCATTTTTTCTGTCTGTGAGTCTATCTGTCCATCTGGACGAACAGACATGTGATAGCTTTATTTACTGGGCGGCCATTTTTTCTGTCTGTCCGTCAATCTGTCCTTCTGGACGAACAGACATTTGATAGCTTTATTTACTGGGCGGCCATTTTTTCTGTCTGTCCGTCTATCTGTCCATCTGGACGAACATACATTTGATAGCTTTATTTACTGGGCGGCCATTTTTTCTGTCTGTGAGTCTATCTGTCCATCTGGACGAACAGACATTTGATTGCTTTATTTACTGGGCGGCCATTTTTTCTGTCTGTCCGTCTATCTGTCCATCTGGACGAACAGACATTTGATAGCTTTATTTACTGGGCGGCCATTTTTTCTGTCTGTCCGTCTATCTGTCCATCTGGACGAACAGACATGTGATAGCTTTATTTACTGGGCGGCCATTTTTTCAGTCTGTCCGTCTATCTGTCCAACTGGACGAACAGACATTTGATAGCTTTATTTACTGGGCGGCTATTTTTTCAATCTGTCCGTCTATTTGCCCATCTGGACGAAAGACATTTGATAGCTTTATTTACTGGGCGGCTATTTTTTCTGTCTGTCCGTCTATCTGTCCATCTGGACGAACAGACATTTGATTGCTTTATTTACTGGGCGGCCATATTTTCAGTCTGTCCATCTATCTGTCCATCTGGACGAACAGACATTTGATAGCTTTATTTACTGGGCGGCCATTTTTTCTGTCTGTCCGTCTATCTGTCCATCTGGACGAACAGACATTTGATAGCTTTATTTCCTGGGCGGCCATTTTTTCTGTCTGTCCGTCTATCTTTCCATCTGGACGAACAGACATGTGATAGCTTTATTTACTGAGCGGCAATTTTTTCTGTCTGTCCGTCTATCTGTCCATCTGGACGAACAGACATTTGATAGCTTTATTTACTGGGCGGTCATTTTTTCTGTCTGTCTGTCTATCTGTCCATCTGGACGAACAGACATTTGATAGCTTTATTTACTGGGCGGCCATTTTTTCTGTCTGTGAGTCTATCTGTCCATCTGGACGAACAGACATTTGATTGCTTTATTTACTGGGCGGCCATTTTTTCTGTCTGTCCGTCTATCTGTCCATCTGGACGAACAGACATTTGATAGCTTTATTTACTGGGCGGCCATTTTTTCTGTCTGTGAGTCTATCTGTCCATCTGGACGAACAGACATGTGATAGCTTTATTTACTGGGCGGCCATTTTTTCTGTCTGTCCGTCTATCTGTCCATCTGGACGAACAGACATTTGATAGCTTTATTTACTGGGCGGCTATTTTTTCTGTCTGTCCGTCTATCTGTCCATCTGGACGAACAGACATTTGATAGCTTCATTTACTGGGCGGCCATTTTTTCTGTCTGTCCGTCTATCTGTCCATCTGGCCGAACAGACAATTGATTGCTTTATTTACTGGGCGGCCATTTTTTCTGTCTGTCCGTCTATCTGTCCATCTGGACGAACAGACATTTGATAGCTTTATTTACTGGGCGGCCATTTTTTTAATCTGTCCGTCTATCTGTCCATCTGGACGAACAGACATTTGATAGCTTTATTTACTGGGCGGCTATTTTTTCTGTCTGTCCGTCTATCTGTCCATCTGGCCGAACAGACATTTGATTGCTTTATTTACTGGGCGGCCATTTTTTCTGTCTGTCCGTCTATCTGTCCATCTGGACGAACAGACATGTGATAGCTTTATTTACTGGGCGGCAATTTTTTCTGTCTGTCCGTCTATCTGTCCATCTGGACGAACAGACATGTGATAGCTTTATTTACTGGGCAGCCATTTTTTCAGTCTGTCCGTCTATCTGTCCATCTGGACGAACAGACATTTGATTGCTTTATTTACTGGGCGGCCATATTTTCAGTCTGTCCATCTATCTGTCCATCTGGACGAACAGACATTTGATAGCTTTATTTACTGGGCGGCTATTTTTTCTGTCTGTCCGTCTATCTGTCCATCTGGACGAACAGACATTTGATTGCTTTATTTACTGGGCGGCCATATTTTCAGTCTGTCCATCTATCTGTCCATCTGGACGAACAGACATTTGATAGCTTTATTTACTGGGCGGCTATTTTTTCTGTCTGTCCGTCTATCTGTCCATCTGGACGAACAGACATTTGATTGCTTTATTTACTGGGCGGCCATATTTTCAGTCTGTCCATCTATCTGTCCATCTGGACGAACAGACATTTGATAGCTTTATTTACTGGGCGGCCATTTTTTCTGTCTGTCCGTCTATCTGTCCATCTGGACGAACAGACATGTGATAGCTTTATTTACTGAGCGGCATTTTTTTCTGTCTGTCCGTCTATCTGTCCATCTGGACGAACAGACATTTGATAGCTTTATTTACTGGGCGGCCATTTTTTCTGTCTGTCCGTCTATCTGTCCATCTGGACGAACATACATTTGATAGCTTTATTTACTGGGCGGCCATTTTTTCTGTCTGTGAGTCTATCTGTCCATCTGGACGAACAGACATTTGATTGCTTTATTTACTGGGCGGCCATTTTTTCTGTCTGTCCGTCTATCTGTCCATCTGGACGAACAGACATTTGATAGCTTTATTTACTGGGCGGCCATTTTTTCTGTCTGTCCGTCAATCTGTCCTTCTGGACGAACAGACATTTGATTGCTTTATTTACTGGGCGGACGTTTTTTCTGTCTGTCCGTCTATCTGTCCATCTGAACGAACAGACATTTGATAGCTTTATTTACTGGGCGGCCATTTTTTCTGTCTGTCCGTCTATCTGTCCATCTGGATGAACAGACATTTGATAGCTTTATTTACTGGGCGGCCATTTTTTCTGTCTGTCCGTCTATCTGTCCATCTGGACGAACAGACATTTGATAGCTTTATTTACTGGGCGGCCATTTTTTCAGTCTAACCGTCTATCTGTCCACCTGGACGAACAGACATTTGATAGCTTTATTTACTGGGCGGCCATTTTTTCAGTCTGTCCGTCTGTCCACCTGGACGAACAGACATTTGATAGCTTTATTTACTGGGTGGCTATTTTTTCTGTCTGTCCGTCTATCTGTCCATCTGGACGAACAGACATTTGATTGCTTTATATACTGGGCGGCCATTTTTTCTGTCTGTCCGTCTATGTGTCCATCTGGACGAACAGACATTTGATAGCTTTATTTACTGGTCGGCCAATTTTTCTGTCTGTCCGTCTATCTGTCCATCTGGACGAACAGACATTTGATAGCTTTATTTACTGGGCGGCCATTTTTTCTGTATGTCCGTCTATCTGTCCATCTGGCCGAACAGACATGTGATAGCTTTATTTACTGGGCGGCCATTTTTTCTGTCTGTCCGTCTATCTGTCCATCTGGACGAACAATTATTTGATAGCTTTATTTACTGGGCGGCCATTTTTTCAATCTGTCCGTCTATCTGTCCATCTGGACGAACAGACATTTGATAGCTTTATTTACTGGGCGGCCATTTTTTCAGTCTGTCCGTCTATCTGTCCATCTGGACGAACAGACATTTAATTGCTTTATTTACTGGGCGGCCATTTTTTCTGTCTGTCCGTCTATCTGTCCATCTGTACGAACAGACATTTGATTGCTTTATTTACTGGGCGGCCATTTTTTCTGTCTGTCCGTCTATCTGTCCATCTGGACGAACAGACATTTAATTGCTTTATTTACTGGGCGGCCATTTTTTCTGTCTGTCCGTCTATCTGTCCATCTGGATGAACAGACATTTGATTGCTTTATTTACTGGGCGGCCATTTTTTCTGTCTGTCCGTCTATCTGTCCATCTGGACGAACAAACATTTGATAGCTTTATTTACTGGGCGGCCATTGTTTCTGTCTGTCCGTCTTTCTGTCCATCTGGACGAACAGACATTTGATAGCTTTATTTACTGGGCGGCCATTTTTTCTGTCTGTCCGTCTATCTGTCCATCTGGACGAACAGACATTTGATAGCTTTATTTACTGGGCGGCCATTGTTTCTGTCTGTCCGTCTTTCTGTCCATCTGGACGAACAGACATTTGATAGCTTTATTTACTGGGCGGCCATTTTTTCTGTCTGTCCGTCTATCTGTCCATCTGGACGAACAGACATTTGATAGCTTTATTTACTGGGCGGCCATTTTTTCTGTGTGTCCGTCTATCTGTCCATCTTGACGAACAAACATTTGATAGCTTTATTTACTGGGCGGTCATTGTTTCTGTCTGTCCGTCTTTCTGTCCATCTGGACGAACAGACATTTGATAGCTTTATTTACTGGGCGGCCATTTTTTCTGTCTGTCCGTCTATCTGTCCATCTGGACGAACAGACATTTGATAGCTTTATTTACTGGGCGGCCATTTTTTCTGTCTGTCCGTCTATCTGTCCATCTGGACGAACACACATTTGATAGCTTTATTTACTGGGGGGCCATTTTTTCTGTCTGTCCGTCTATCTGTCCATCTGGACGAACAGACATTTGATAGCTTTATTTACTGGGCGGCCATTTTTTCAATCTCTCTGTCTATCTGTCCATCTGGACGGACAGACATGTGATAGCTTTATTTTAAATTTAAACAGATATATATATCGCCAGTGAGTGTTTGGCGATGCTATGATAAAACCTAATCTTCTACTCGATGTCAAAAAATTTAACGTTCCATTGCCACTGATCATGTCTGGTTGACTTCAACTCATATTTAATGGACAGCTACGTGACAGTGACTAAAGGTTTGACTTTGTTGGTATTAAGGAACAGCTCCATAGACAAATATTGATGGCATATTGACACAAACGTTAACGGACAGATTCCAGTAAGTTAATTTGAATGGCCCACTGATTCATGCAACATTTATGCTGTTTACATTTGGTTTCAACTATTTCCAGTAAATAATCCATCTGGTAGTTAAATACATTAGTGGAGTCTACAGGAACAACAGACATAGTCACAAATATTTAAACCTCGATATACTTCGTCCGTCCATTATTATGACCACTCCCAGTTTTCTACTTAATAATAATTGTAATCAACTTTCATTTTGGAAATGCTGCGAGAGTTTAAAAAAATAATCGCTATAATGAAGAAAACGGGCACAGTCCAATTTTACAATGTTGATATTTTATTATTATTTATTTTCGGAAGTAAACCTAGATATGTGTATGATACAAATTCATCATATTAAAGAAATTACATAATGTATCCGACATAGTTTTCGTAAAAATTAAACAATCGATTTTGGAAAGAATAAAAAAAAAATCGAAATGTGTGAGGAGCACTTTCTTTCTAGTTCAAGTCTAGTTGGTATTTATTGTATGGACTAAACGGGAAGGTGTGAGGTATTTATTGTATGGACTAAACGGGAAGGTGTGAGGTATTTATTGTATGGACTAAACGGGAAGGTGTGAGGTATTTATTGTATGGACTAAATGGGAAGGTGTGAGGTATTTATTGTATGGACTAAACGGGAAGGTGTGAGGTATTTATTGTATGGACTAAACGGGAAGGTGTGAGGTATTTATTGTATGGACTAAACGGGAAGGTGTGAGGTATTTATTGTATGGACTAAATTGGAAGGTGTGAGGTATTTATTGTACGGACTAAATGGGAAGGTGTGAGGTATTTATTGTATGGACTAAACGGGAAGGTGTGAGGTATTTATTGTATGGACTAAATGTGAAGATGTGGGGTATTTCTGTTATGAACTGTTTTGTATTATATCGACCTTTTCCTAAACAACCAATTTATCGACCAATCAAAAGAAAAAATATTCTTCGCAGTAAAGGCTGGGGAAGAAAGATAATTACAATAAAGCTACAGTAAAGTCTGGAGCTCTGTGAATACAGTTGCATGCCACATGCCCAATATTTGAAGCCTCCACCCACAAATCAAAGTTTTGACAGAATATTGTCTGATAAAGTAACAGGGCCCAGTATTTGAGATGATTACGTCACGTGATAAACAGAGCGTTAAGTACGTCAGCCGAACATAATGACGTCATAAAACAAGAATACAGCCGACATTTATTATGGGGTCGCAGAGGAAACATAAATATCCACACAAGTTGAGAACTGCTTAATTTGTCCAGACGATGGATATTTATAGCAGCAGAAGAAAAAAAAATGGACACGAATAGACCGCTTCATTCTTTCTAGGCTGGAAGTTAATGAAAGCAACTAGTAACTACATCATTCTGTGTGTCTGTTTCTTACCTCAGGCCGAGCGTTGCTGGGCTATCGTCTTCATTATTTAGCTATTTTGTATTAATTTACTAATAGTTTATTTAGCTATTTTGTATTAATTTACTAATAGTTTATTTAGCTATTTTGTATTAATTTACTAATAGTTTATTTAGCTATTTTGTATTAATTTACTAATAGTTTATTTAGCTATTTTGTATTAATTTACTAATAGTTTATTTAGCTATTTTGTATTAATTTACTAATAGTTTATTTAGCTATTTTGTATTAGTTTACTAATAGTTTATTTAGCTATTTTGTATTAGTTTACTAATAGTTTATTAGCAAATTGTATAAAACTGAAAGCTTCCATTCACCTCATGGGTGGGACATGCTATAATAGAATAATTTTATCTTTTAAAAAGTTAAACTTTATACTTGAGTTCACACTTACGTGAAAAATACACTGTACAGTAATACAACTAACGTAAAATGAAACTTTCTATACACGTGAGTCTTAGTGAAATATTGTAATCCTATAACTATATAATTTTTTTTAATAGAAATTAAAAAATTGCGCCGCTTCTGTTATGGGGGAAATGTATCAAACAAGATGGGTTTTTTTTATAACTTCTGTTTCCACTTCTGGTTTTTTTTTCATTTATCTACCGGGTATACCCTTATAGTCCCGTTATATCCAGCACTTTCTAACGAACATCTTACATAATACGAGTGGACATCATTTTTTGGAAATTATGGTCTAATTTAGTGGAAATTATCTTATCATTCTAAAGTACATTATTGAACAAATATTATTCTCTTGTTTCAACTATAATTTCAATTATAGTATGATGGTTGTAATGTTCAAATTAGTTCTTTCTTTTTTAATTGTTGCTTTGTTCAGAGAGAGAGAGAGAGAGAGAGAGAGAGAGAGAAAGAGAGAGAGAGAGAGTGAGTGAGTGTGTGTGAGAGAGAGAGAGAGAGAGGGAGAGAGAGAGGGGGGGGAGAGTGATGGGAGATCAAGAGAGAAATATCATGTTCCCCGTATAATCACACATTAATCAGTGACTACATTTATTGACCAATCATTATAAACAGATCGTCTCTTGTATTGGTCAATGCATAGAGAAAATAACATTGCAAGAAAATTATATCTTCATTGGCAGGTTTATCTTTTGTTTATTTCTTAATGACTTTTGACTTGTGTTTTGGAGTGAGAGATAAAGAGAGAGGGAGCAGGGAGGGAGAGAAAGGGGGGGAGGAAGGGAGGAAAGGGGAGAGAGGGAGGGAGGGAGGGACAGGGGGGAGAGAAGGAGGGAGGGAGATGGGAGAGTTAAGGAGGGAGAGGCAGGGAGGGAGAAAGGGAGGGAGGGAAAGAGAAAGGGAGAAAGGGGGGAGGGAGGGAGAGAGAGGGGGAGGGAGGGAGAGAGAGGAAAGGAGAGAGGGGGTAGGGAGAAAATAGATGGTAAACAGAAAACCTTATTTTAAACCCGGGCAAAGCCGGGTGCTTGCAGCAGGTATATTATATCGTTGTTTATCCTGATATTTGACATCCAAACACAGTCACACATTATGCAACAGACCAAACATTTATTTTCAATTTTCACGATCTATTGATTTACAGAAATGATTTAGTCCAACCCACAGACTTATGTAATGTATATACTTATATATAGTAGTATATAGAAGTCTATTGTATGGTATATATAAATAGGGGGTATAGAGTATATGGTATATAGGAGATTTAGTATATGGTACATAGAAGGTGTGATATTGTATATAGTAGGTCTGGTATACTGTATATAGGTCGTCTTGTATATGTTATATAAAAGGTATGTGTGTGTTATATAAGAGGTATTGTGTATGTTATATGAGGCATTTGTGTGTTATATAAGAGGTCTTGTGTATGTTGTATAAGAGGTATTTGTGTGTTATATAGGAGGTCTTGTGTATGTTATATAAGAGGTATTTGTGTGTTATATAGGAGGTCTTTTGTATGGAATATAAGAGGCATTGTGTATGGTATAAAAGAGGTATTTGTTTTATATATAAGAGGTCTTGTGTATGGTATATAAGAGGCATTGTGTATGGTATATGAGGTCTGACTTATGGTATATAAAAAGTATGATGTAGTGAATGGGCTTTTTTCATTATGGGAGTATTATTTGACACCATTGCAAGAGTTTTGGATGGGCTCAAGTCAAACAGGGAAAGTCACACAATCACCAGAGAAATAAATAAAAAGGAAATAATTTAAAGTTTCTTGAGCGGCCCAGTAAAATTTGTTGGTTGACAGAAACATTGATAAATAGATACATTGGTTGACAGAAACATTGATAAACAGATACATTGGTTGACAGAAACATTGATAAACAGATACATTGGTTGACAGAAACATTGATAAACAGATACATTGGTTGACAGAAACATTGATAAACAGATACATTGGTTGACAGAAACATTGATAAACAGATACATTGGTTGACAGAAACATTGATAAACAGATACATTGGTTGACAGAAACATTGATAAACAGATACATTGGTTGACAGAAACATTGATAAACAGATACATTGGTTGACAGAAACATTGATAAACAGATACATTAATTGATAGATAAATTTATTGACAGATAGATTGATTGACATATTGATTGATTGACACATTTAAGTGATAAGCCCAAATCTTGACAGGTACACAGAAAGACAAACAAGGGCGCCGCGAAGAGTGACACAACCAGAACACTTGACAGGATGCCCGAACCTTCGTGGGCCCCTCTTTTTCGAAATTCATTGGTGAGTGTAAAAGAGCCCCATTGGTGAGAATTTATAACAGCCCCATTGGTGAGAGTGTATCAGAGCCCCATTGGTGAGTGTATAAGAGCCCCATTGGTGAGAATTTATAACAGCCCCATTGGTGAGAGTGTATCAGAGCCCCATTGGTGAGTGTATCAGAGCCCCATTGGTGAGAATTTATAACAGCCCCATTGGTGAGTATATAAGAGCCCTATTGGTGAGTGTATCAGAGCCCCATTGGTGAGTGTATCAGAGCCCCATTGGTGAGTGTATAAGAGCCCCATTGGTGAGTGTATCAGAGCCCCATTGGTGAGTGTATCAGAGCCCCATTGGTGAGAATTTATAACAGCCCCATTGGTGAGTATATAAGAGCCCTATTGGTGAGAATTTATAACAGCCCCATTGGTGAGAGTGTATCAGAGTACCATTGGTGAGTGTATCAGAACCCCATTGGTGAGTGTATCAGAGCCCCATTGGTGAGAGTGTATCAGAGCCCCATTGGTGAGAGTAATCAGAGCCGAAGAGTCCCTGGTGACATGCACGGGGGATAACAGGCGAATATAATGAAAGCTACGTAAAGTAACTGGTACATAGAGTAATTATTGGCAAATAGCATTAAGGTACATAAAGTAATAGATACATTATGATAATAAAGTCATAGCACATAAAGTAATAGGTACATAAAGGCTACGTGATAGGCCGAATTTGAAAATATTATGTAAATATATAAAGGGAGAAAGACCTATATTGCCTGGGTTAATTTGGATTGTTCTCTTTATATTAGTTGTGAATGATATTATTAACATTACAGTACATTGTTGTTATTTTAAAAGTAGGTCTAAGATCTAAGACACCCGTTATATAAATAAGGGGTGTTGCAATGCTGCCATAACTTATACCTACTTAATCGTTAGCTGTGATGGCCGAGTGGTTAAGGCGTTGGACTTGAAATGGGATCTTCTCGCGCAGGTTCGAACCCTGCTCGCTGCGTTTGATTGTAATTTTTTTGTTTTTTTTTTGCTTTTTTTTTTTCCTTTTGTCTTTTTAGTTTACAAATCTTATCTAAACTTTCATTTAAAATTATTACATTATTGAATATCATATTGATATATTACATTTTATATTAATGATAACTATTAACATAATTTACCCCAATTATTTTTTTTTAAGTTCTGTTAGTCATCGACTAAACACTTCAAAAACATCTTTGGCAGATTAATACAATAGTGTTATTACATTGGCAGTTGAATACAATAGTGTTATCACATTGGCAGTTTAATACAATAGTGTTATTACATTGGCAGTTTAATACAATAGTGTTATTACATTGGCAGTTTAATACAATAGTGTTATTACATTGGCAGTTGAATACAATAGTGTTATCACATTGGCAGTTTAATACAATAGTGTTATTACATTGGCAGTTTAATACAATAGTGTTATTACATTGGCAGTTTAATACAATAGTGTTATTACATTGGCAGTTTAATACAATAGTGTTATCACATTGGCAGTTTAATACAATAGTGTTATTACATTGGCAGTTTAATACAATAGTGTTATTACATTGGCAGTTTAATACAATAGTGTTATTACAGATGGAAGGAGGTGTGAAAATAAATAACTAAAAATAAACAGAAATTTATTAGACAGATGACTGGATTGCTATAAATAGATAGATATATATATATAGATAGATAGATATAGATATAGATAGATAGATAGATAGATAGATAGAATGATCGATCGATCGATAGATAGATAGATAGATAGATAGATGAGTCCTATAAACGTATAAAGTATAAAAGATGAGTCCTATAAACGTATAAAGTATAAATAGAACGGAGTACACACAAAAGTCTATATTAATAATTCCCCATGGAGAAGGTAATTACTTTAGAGTCAGATTATATTCTGGGAATAAAGTTGATCAAATGCATAATGTCAGCAATGAACCACCAAATTGCTGAGAGAGAGAGAGAGAGACAGAGAGAGAGAGAGAGAGAGAGAGAGAGAGAGACAGAGAGAGAGAGAGAGAGAGAGAGAGTCCAGGCAATTAGTGAATGGAGTCAACAAAATCAATATTGGAGGGGGAAAAATGATCAAAATGTAACTTAATAAACAAAAGAAAATGTTCATAACTTATCTCCTTTGTCATTATTTCATATACTTGAACACTCGACCCTCGGTTATTGAGGTTAATATTGTGGGAATGAATCTGTATAAAAATATTTGGAGTGGATCTGTATATAAATATTTGGAGTGAGTCTGTATATAAATATTTGCAGTGAATCTGTATATAAATATTTGGAGTGGATCTGTATACGAATATTTTGAGTGGATCTGTATATGAATATTTGGAGTGAATCTGTATATAAATATTTTGAGTGAATCTGTATATAAATATTTGGAGTGAATCTGTATATGAATATTTGGAGTGAATCTGTATATGAATATTTGGAGTGAATCTGTATATAAATATTTTGAGTGAATCTGTATATAAATATTTGGAGTGAATCTGTATATGAATATTTGGAGTGAATCTGTATATAAATATTTGGAGTGAATCTGTATATAACTATTTGGAGAGAATCTGTATATAAATATTTGGAGTGAATCTGTACATAAATATTTGGAGTGAATCTGTATATCAATATTTAGAGTGAATTTGTATATAAATATTTGGAGTGAATCTGTTTATACATATTTGGAGTGAATCTGTATGTAAACATTTGGAGTGAATATGTAGTCACCATGAAATTACTAAGTAGACACCATGTAGGCTCTATGTAAGCACCATGTAGTCACCACGTAGACACCATGTAGTCACCATGTAATTACTAAGTAGGTTCCATTTAAGCACCATGTAAGCACCATGCAGTCATTATGTAGTAGTCCTCATGTAGGTGCAAAGGTTAATACAGATCTGAATACATTTATAAATGCTGACACCACTGATCTGCAATCTTTGTTAATAACACCCTGGGGCCAAGTTAATATCAAATGAAAAATAATGAATGCAAGAAAAACAAGACATGAAATGTAGATTTAATAGGAATGTATTGATTTTAATTTTAAAGATCTCATGATTTTGTTACTTTTTAAAAGAATTTAATCTAAGGACGCACAGTTTTAATAATTGAAAGCTAAGCTGCTTCGGTGCACTCTTGGTGTGTGTATATCACACAAGTTGTGTACTGAGCCCATGTATCACTTGGTCTGCTATTTGAATATGATCCCCTGCACGTAAATACAAAACGTTTCTTCTTGAGAGTATCAATGGTCGTCACAAACCGGATCCCGACTCTCAAAATTACCGAAAATCACGGAAAATTAAAATCAATAAATCTATTCCGGTTTCCTGATTGTGGTCCTGCTTTTGGCAAAAACCTGATTTCATAAAGTTAAATCTAAAGTAGATTGCCTGGAAGAATTATATCCGTTAGAGTGCTTTAATGTTGACATGGATGGCTGATGGGCGGCTGAAGGAAAGGTCCGTGGTCTCCCTCAATGATATTTCATTTTGACAAATTTCTACCTCAATTTCCTCAGCATTTATGGCAGTATTTGTAGAAACTTTTGTTTGCGAACTATAGGTTTGTAAATGATCTGGGAAGGTAGCCGTGAATTTGATCAATACCATGAATAAAGCAACTGATTGTAGTGTAATTTCCTGATGGAGCAATTCTTCTAAGACTTGTTTTAAAACAGCCAGTGCTGTACCTTGTGAGATTTATCTTCTGTATGTCATTATCATCTAAATAAAATAGAAAGACAAATAATAGAGCTGCTGTTAGGTTATAATTTTTTTAATCGAAATAAACGCATCAGAACAATATTGTCTGTCACTATATTCCAGGTGTAGCCAAATGTGACTCCTAGAATAATTTGTGCGGCTCCTAATTATATATATTTTTATAACTTTGTTTCACTAAATATTTTTATATTGTATGTCCCTTGGCTCTCTATTGTATTTCTACTATATAATAAAGTCGTAGTGTGACCACTAATATTCTATACTAGCTGTACCCTGCAAAACCTTTGCATAGAGTTATATACCCTTAGGCTTGATCGGTAGGCTAGGTTATTTTTTTTGGTTTCGGGCAGATCCGATATTTTTCAAGATTGTATTTTAAACTGGAATACTGTTGTATTAATTCTTTACTTTCGATTTAATGCAGAGCCCAAATCGCTTATATAAAGTCTCTAAAAATGTTACAGCTGCATTAAGCATTAGCCTATGTCAAAATTAAATTAATAATTCAAGCTAGTTTATTCACGTTCAGTTGACGTCTTTTCCTTCTTAAAAATAATAGTATAGCCATAGACTGGTCGTTCTCCTTCAAAGTCTTTCAATGTCCAAGCGCAACTCGTGGGTGCGGACAAGAGCTCATTAGAGGATGCGTTTGCCAAGATCTGCGACTTTGAGCGAACTCGATGGTTTTCGAGATGGGACACTGGGGTGACCGGCAGAAATGTCCGCAGTCAGTTGGAGCGGCCGTAGAAATCTGACCCGTGGTGGAGACTCAGGAGAATCGAGCAGGCTCTAAGTGCCCAGTTTCGTACTGGACATTGTCCTATTGGTGCGTACCTTGGACCAATTTCGATTCCCTTTGCCAACACTGCAGAGAAGTTGAGGAAACCGTGGATCATGTGCTTTTTGAGTTCCCCGGGCTGGCGGACCACAGGGTGGACCAGAATGATAGCTTGCTGGCCATTGGCCTTTATGGAAGTTTCCAAATGTTGAGGGACACAGTGAGTTGGATCTCGTCACGGGCTTTAAGCTTTACAGAGAGAGTTCAGAGAGAGAAAGAGAGAGAGAGAGAGAGAGAGAGAGAGAGAGAGAGAGAGAGGTTGTTCAGTTACTATTCAGGATTTTCTATAAAAACTCCTTTGCCCCTTTTGGTCACGTGGTCGACACACTTTACAGCCCATCCCGCCCCCTCTCTCATACAAAGATCATATTACTTTCGGCTACCCCATGAAGTTCCATTCCATCAGTCGTTTCAAACACACAACATCTGTCAACAAGTGGCGAGATCAGCAGATGATAACTATAGCAATCATTTAGTGTTAGAAAATAGAATTAAGAAATGACAATCCTATTGTTTCAAGGTCATCTAGCTGCTATAATTCACATATTCTTTCTTGCTTGTTTTTGATAGTTTATGATATATTTCTTCTCTTAAAAATGGGTTATTTAATGACATTTACTTCTTGAGTAACTGAAATACTTATTAAAAACAATGAACACAAATTCATTACAACTGTCAATTTTCACCATGAAAGAGGTTACAATGAAAGTCGATACAATATCATTTAACCCCAAGTAAAGTTCCCCTAGCCTTAACGAGCCATCGGGTCAGATGAATTGTAGAATACATATGTTTCTATAACCTCGGCATATGAAGGGGTTGTGCAGTTAGCGCAACGCCCAGCCGCCTTTCTTTCCCAAACTGGACAAATTTTACCTGGAAAAATTCCATGGGTCTCACCAAAGGTCGAACCCAGGACTCTCAGGTCGACAGTCGCGTATTTAAACCACCCGGCCACCCGTCCCACTATTTAAACCCAAGCCATAGTACAAACTAGCCTTCACCAAAAGCCTTTTTACAAGCTAGCCTTCATCAAATGCCTTTGTACACGCTAGCCTTCATCAAATGCCTTTGTACAAGCTAGCCTTCATCAAATGCCTTTGTACAAGCTAGCCTTCATCAAATGCCTTTGTACAAGCTAGCCTTCATCAAAAGCCTTTGTACAAGCTAGCCTTCATCAAATGCCTTTGTACAAACTAGCCTCCATCAAATGCCTTTGTACAAAATAGCCTCGATCAAATGCTTTTGTACAAAATAGCCTCCACCAAAAGAATGATATTAATTAACCCACAGCTCAATTAATATGAATGCAATATATTAAAATCTCTTGCCAAGATGGCGACTTAAGGTTGGGCCACCGGGTCCGCTCTCAGGGCCCCGTATATTTAGTGGCCCCCACTGAGCTCAATTATAAACCCTTTTTTTCTTTCTCTCTTTCTTTATAGGGGTTAACATTTTATTCTACGCCTCAATTTACTTAACTCCGCCCCTTCTCTCACCATCATATATATCCATCCCTTTGACACACAAATAATTTTAGACTGAGCTATGAAACTTACCTTGCATTTTAAAAAAAAAACTTTAAAAGTATAAGTCATCCAAATTGTTCGGTATCTTGAAAAACAAAAAACAAAGTAAATATTCGTTTCAAATGAAATGCAAATGGAATAAATTGTAACCGGAAGATCAGCCAAGTAAATGGAGAATCTTGCATAAAATCATTCGCATTTATCTTTGTTAATAACTTTTAAAACGCATTTGTATCAACTAGTCGACATATCGATTATCCCCGGTTTCCACAAATATTTTATTTTTATTGTATAAATATTTTTTTTCTTTCTTTCGATCGTTTTTTTAGCATTGAAAAAAAAAGCTAAAACATATTATAGGAAATTGTTACCCGACATCTGCTGATATCTATTGTTACCTGATATCTGCTCATATCTATTGTTACCCGACATCCGCTGATATCTATTGTTACCCGACACCTGCTGATATCTATTGTTACCCGACATCTGCTGATATCTATTGTTACCCGACATCTGCTGATATCTATTGTTACCCGACATCCGCTGATATCTATTGTTACCCGACATCTGCTGATATCTATTGTTACCCGATATCTGCTGGACTAGATGTCCAATTGGCTCTAATTTCCCAAATGTCACGATCTCACCACACATATGTCATCAGGGATTGTACCACGCCATGATGCGGTCAATGAATGTTAATGTCAGATCACCTTTTGTAACAAGTCCCTAGGGCCCTCTCTTCACACTCATTGTGTTGACGGACCTCAACTGAACTGAGAGATATTTTTTCTCTAATAGACAATCAGACACCGGATTGTTGGAATATTTTTCTGACTTATATATCACATTAGCTGGACGAACCAATACCTTTAAAATAAAATAAAATTAAAAAATCTTACTTTACAGTTGAAAATAATACAATGATGATTTCTCTGAAATATTCTCAGATTTCAATTCCATCTGCAAGTTTTTTTTACTTCTTTATGAACTACTTTTATATATTTATTTAATATAATGTACACCGCAAAAAAAAACTTGCAACACCTTACTTTTTTTTCGCAAATCATCTGCAACGTATTTATTTACTTTTGTGCGAATTAACTGAAGAGTTTCTCGAAGTTTCATTAAAGCTATTTTTAGTTTACGTAATGCCTTAAATGGACATTTATTTTTTAATGTCGTTAGGATTGTTTTCATTGCACAAGTTAAAAATGCAATGTGATGTTGTGAAAAATATACCCAATGAATGTGTGTAGTAATATTTACTAATTCAGACACAGCGTCTTGTATTTTAAAAACCACAGAAACCATTGAAAACTGTGGATGAAATTAAGACGTTCCAAAAGGAGAAGCCACCATTGTTATTATTTTATTTTTGACAGAATGACATGTATTACTTCTGTTTCATCAGACTTAACACTAGTGATATACAGGGCCCGGCTTAGGCCGATTGCTCCAAATTGGGCCCCGCGCCTGGCAGGGGTCCCGCAATTTACATTTATATTAATAGTAGGCCTAATAGTTGTTATTGTAAAAAAATACATAAGAGGGGCCTCGCAATTTACATTTATAATAATAGTAGGCCTAATAGTTGTTATTGTAAAAAAAATACATAAGAGGGCCCTCGCAAGCATCTGTTAAATTTGGGCCCCGCAATTCGTAAGTCCGGCCCTGGTAATATATAGCAACCCATGCTAATTCAGATCAGGAATGTTATTCAAATTTTTTACTTTAGAATTTTGCAAGGAGTGTGCAGTGTCTTATGTCTTGCAGGACTGTGCTTTGGAAGACATGTCCAATTGTCCATCTACTTAATTAGTGCACATTGTCAATTCTTATGAAGAAGAAAGATTTTGCCTACAACCTAAGGACCCGTGAGTCGTAAACGTCTCTGGAGACCTATGAAAGCTGACCTGTGTGAACTGTGAACTTACAAGAGTGTAGATGGTTGCAACGAAAAACGCAACAAATATATGTTCAACAATATTACGTCATGCCTATGTTTAACTTTTATATCACTGTATTTTTTTTTTCCTGATTTGACTCTCAATGTACAGTATTAAATATATATTTAGATATATACAATCTCTATAGCTGATCAATAATTAACCTCTATTTTTGACAGCTATATGTGTTAACAGTGCACTATTGAAGCCTACAGTATGGCTACCATAAACACTATCACGAGTTGGGTGCATGACGTGGAAAACACGAACACAAATCCCCTAAATGTCACCCATGTTATCTAACTCCCTTGACAAGTTGCATGTTTTCTATAGGAAAATATCAACTGAATTATTAATAGACTCTGTATAATATATGGGTGTGGTTTATGATTTATACAAATGTACACAAAGTACCGACTGTTAGCTCCACAACAGTTGTGAATGATGATGTGTACCACCAGTTAGCTCTACATGGTTGTCAACTATTATGTACACTAGTTAGATGGACATAATTGTGAACTATGCCTTGAGCCTCTAACTATAACTTTGCTTGGCGCCCGAAAAATTTAACTTTGCCTATAGCTTCCAAATGTAACTTTGCTTGGCGCCCGAAAAATTTAACTTTGCCTATAGCTTCCAAATGTAACTTTGCCTATAGCTTCCAAATGTAACTTTGCCTATAGCTTCCAATTTAACTTTGCCTATGGTTTCCAAATGTTACTTTGCCTATGGCTTCCAAATGTAACTTTGCCTATGGCTTCCAAATGTAACTTTGCCTATAGCTTCCAAATGTAACTTTGCCTATGGCTTCCAAATGTAACTTTGCCTATAGCTTCCAAATGTAACTTTGCCTATGGCTTCCAAATGTAACTTTGCCTATGGCTTCCAAATGTAACTTTGCCTATGGCTTCCAAATGTAACTTTGCCTATGGCTTCCAAATGTTACTTTGCCTATGGCTTCCAAATGTAACTTTGCCTATGGCTTCCAAATGTAACTTTGCCTATGGCTTCCAAATGTAACTTTGCCTATGGCTTCCAAATGTAACTTTGCCTATGGCTTCCAAATGTAACTTTGCCTATGGCTTCCAAATGTAACTTTGCCTATGGCTTCCAAATGTAACTTTGCCTATGGCTTCCAAATGTAACTTTGCCTATGGCTTCCAAATGTAACTTTGCCTATGGCTTCCAAATGTAACTTTGCCTATGGCTTCCAAATGTAACTTTGCCTATGGCTTCCAAATGTAACTTTGCCTATGGCTTCCAAATGTAACTTTGCCTATGGCTTCCAAATGTAACTTTGCCTATGGCTTCCAAATGTTACTTTGCCTATGGCTTCCAAATGTAACTTTGCCTATGGCTTCCAAATGTAACTTTTCCTATGGCTTCCAAATGTAACTTTTCCTATGGCTTCCAAATGTAACTTTGCCTATGGCTTCCAAATGTAACTTTGCCTATGGCTTCCAAATGTAACTTTGCCTATGGCTTCCAAATGTAACTTTGCCTATGGCTTCCAAATGTAACTTTGCCTATGGTTCTATGGTTTACAAGTAAACTATTGCCTAAGATACCCCCGCCCCCCCCCGCCCCAAAAAGAAAAACAACAACCTAAGAACGATTCTGATTGTAACGCATAAATCCACCGGGACACTTGATGTGAGGCCATACGAGTATAGAAGCCTCATACCAACAACGAGTTAAGAACCCTCATGCTTACTGACAACGAGTATATAAGTCTCATACTAAGTGACCTCATGTGGAAGCCTCATGTTAGCTGACAACGAATATAGCCTCATGCTAATTAATAATTTATACTTCTTTGTATGCGTGGTCGTAGATGATCAGTACTAAATAAACTGTTGTATTGGTCAGTATTAAATGAACTGTTGTATTGGTAAGTACTAAATGAACTGTTGTATTGGTCAGTACTAAAGGAACTGTTGTATTGTTCAGTACTAAAGGAACTGTTGTATTGCATTATTTAGACTTTGCCATAAGGCCCCATACATGATTTACCCTGGGGCCCATAATGTTGTTAAGACGGGGCCATGACATGTCCCAGTTAGCCTAGTTGAATATACCAACGTCAACAGAGATCCATTTTCGTGTCACTTGACGCCATTTTCTAGTTCATCGCAGTCACTGTGAGGGGAAAATTTCACAATCAAGTAGAGTTTCCTTTTATAGAATTCCTGCTTTTTTCTCTCTTCTTTTTCTGTTCCAATTTTGGTATGGTAATGGCCGGAATTCTTCAGATGTTAGTTGAAAGAAAACAACCGAAAGTTAGCTTTTGTTGATGTAAGAAAAACACCTGGTGTATGAAGCTTCAGTTGTACTAAAGATGTTATCTACACAGATTCGTTTTACTTTAAATTGTACATACGTTGCATATTACAGTGTTTCTCAAAGTGTGAGTCCGCGAAATTATTTGAATTGGGTCTCCAAACAAATAATAATAAAAAAAAAAATACTTAATCGAGAATGTATAAAGTTTAATTGTAACGTATATTTTACAAACTTTGTTCTTTATAATGGACTGGCGAAAACCGAACAAATTTCTTAGTGGACATGAATCGCAAATTTGTGAAAACCATGGATCAATCATGGTATACAAATGAAGCCCTGGCTACATGTATGTATACTGCAGCGAGGTTTATAGACACATATAACTGTGTTGACAATCTTAGCAACATCTCCAACTTAACACTATTTATATGCTCTGTTCATATATAAGTACATATTTACTGTGTTCTTAAGGGGCATATTCAATAAGACATTGACAGACATTTGTCAAGTAAACTGTTATAAACTTATTTTTCCCATATTGGCATTTAAAACAATACATGAGATTTGACTTTTATATTATTTTTTTTTAAACATGTTGACATTACAGACATATTTGACATATATAACATATACAGACATATATAGACATACCTACATTTACAGTCATATTTACATTTTGACAATCTTGCTAATTAAGATGTGGATATTTACAGACACTTTTATTTTATTGATATTTATAGACACATTTATCTTAGTGACATTTACAGACGAGTCACGTTAACATTTACGTACTCAACAATCATGTTCACATTTACCATTTACAGAACACCTTTTTGTCATTAATAGACACATCATATTGACATTTGTAGAAACATTTTTTATGATGAAGTTTATCATTTACATATTTATATGTACAGACATATTTTCATGCTGGCATTTACCATTTACAGACACATCATTTACATACATTTCATATTAACTTTTCCATTTAAAAAAGTCTCATGTTGAATTTAGGGACAAATGTATCACGTTGACATTTAGGGACAAATGTATCATGTTGACATTTAGGGAAAATGTATTATGTTGACATTTAGGGAAAATGTATCACGTTGACATTTAGGGACAAATGTATCATGTTGAAATTAGGGACAAATGTATCATGTTGACATTTAGGGAAAATGTATCATGTTGACATTTAGGAACAAATGTATCATGTTGACATTTAGGGAAAATGTATCATGTTGACATTTAGAGACAAATGTATCATGTTGACATTTGGAGACAAATGTATCATGTTGAATTTAGGAACAAATGTATCATGTTGAATTTAGGAACAAATGTATCATGTTGACATTTAAAAACAAATGTATCATGTTGACATTTACCATTTACAGAACACCTTTTTGTCATTAATAGACACATCATATTGACATTTGTAGAAACATTTTTTATGATGAAGTTTATCATTTACATATTTATATGTACAGACATATTTTCATGCTGGCATTTACCATTTACAGACACATCATTTACATACATTTCATATTAACTTTTCCATTTAAAAAAGTCTCATGTTGAATTTAGGGACAAATGTATCACGTTGACATTTAGGGACAAATGTATCATGTTGACATTTAGGGAAAATGTATTATGTTGACATTTAGGGAAAATGTATCACGTTGACATTTAGGGACAAATGTATCATGTTGAAATTAGGGACAAATGTATCATGTTGACATTTAGGGAAAATGTATCATGTTGACATTTAGGAACAAATGTATCATGTTGACATTTAGGGAAAATGTATCATGTTGACATTTAGAGACAAATGTATCATGTTGACATTTGGAGACAAATGTATCATGTTGAATTTAGGAACAAATGTATCATGTTGAATTTAGGAACAAATGTATCATGTTGACATTTAGGAACAAATGTATCATGTTGACATTTAGGAACAAATGTATCATGTTGACATTTGGAGACAAATGTATCATGTTGGCATTTAGAGACAAATGTATCATGTTGACATTTAGGAACAAATGTGTCATGTTGACATTTAGGGACAAATGTATCATGTTGACATTTAGGGACAAAAGTATCATGTTGACATTTAGGGACAAATGTATCATGTTGACATTTGGAGACAAATGTATCATGTTGACATTTAGGGAAAATGTATCATGTTGACATTTAGGGACAAATGTATCATGTTGACATTTAGGAACAAATGTGTCATGTTGACATTTAGGGACAAATGTATCATGTTGACATTTGGAGACAAATGTATCATGTTGACATTTAGGAACAAATGTATCATGTTGACATTTGGAGACAAATGTATCATGTTGGCATTTAGAGACAAATGTATCATGTTGACATTTAGGAACAAATGTGTCATGTTGACATTTAGGGACAAATGTATCATGTTGACATTCAGGGACAAAAGTATCATGTTGACATTTAGGGACAAATGTATCATGTTGACATTTGGAGACAAATGTATCATGTTGACATTTAGGGAAAATGTATCATGTTGACATTTAGGGACAAATGTATCATGTTGACATTTAGGAACAAATGTATCATGTTGACATTTGGAGACAAATGTATCATGTTGAATTTAGGGACAAATGTATCATGTTGACATTTAGAGACAAATGTATCATGTTGAATTTAGGGACAAAAGTATCATGTTGACATTTAGGGACAAATGTATCATGTTGACATTTGGAGACAAATGTATCATGTTGACATTTAGGGAAAATGTATCATGTTGACATTTAGGGACAAATGTATCATGTTGACATTTAGAAACAAATGTATCATGTTGAAATTTAGGGACAAATGTATCATGTTGACATTTAAGGACAAATGTATCATGTTGTTCTTTTAACACAACTGATGAGCTTACCCACTCAAAGCAATAATTGACAGAGTAATGTACAGTATGAGTGGATGGACGTGGATGGATGGACGTGGATGGACGTGGATGGACGTGGATGGATGGACGTGGATGGACGTGGATGGATGGACGTGGATGGACGTGGATGGATGGACGTGGATGGACGTGGATGGACGTGGATGGATGGACGTGGATGGATGGACGTGGATGGATGCAGTCAACAGTTACCATCGAAATAGGTCAGCGGGGCTGCAATGTCACGTTAGAAAACTTGCACTATGTCAGATTGACCTGACCTGTATAAAGTACAAGATTTTCCCCAGTTCAATGAACATATCATGAGATCACGTGACTGGACGTTGAACTGGACATGCTAATTCACAGAGATTTACTGTTGACCACATCGCCAGCATACTAGATTAGTACCGAGTACCTGGTGTTCTCATCTGTCCATTCTGTACAATATTTCCCAAGCTCTGATGCTCGGACTCAACCTTGTTTTAAGAGAAATCGTGTTCCTACCTAATACCTGCTATTAACTACTGATCAGTATATACTAGGGCTGCAATTTTTGGATCCTGCAGGATTCGGAACCGGAATCGGATTTAATATTTGAATCCTGCCGGAATCGGAACAGGAACCGGATTTACCAAATTCAATAGTAACTCTACGAACGAAGTAGTAAGTTCTCGCCTAACATAAAAAAGATATAAGGATGAAAAATAGAATAAAGATTTAGTTTTTAAGTTCTAGATAGCAAAAAACAGTATTAACCATTTAGATCTTGAAGAATGTGACTAAAACCCCTTCCCCAATCATGAGTTAAGAAAGATAACTCTGTCAAAATAATAGGTTCTTTGTTTTAAAAATTTATTTTAACAAAGCTGTACGTAATTTAACAATTTCAATTACAATCAAACAAAGAAATGGATAACATATCTTAGAAAGTATAATAAACATGTTTATTAATAAATAAATTCCAATATATATATATACTGTGGCACCACCCGATAGTTCATCTTTCTTTAATTTTCCATAGTGACGTCACCAAAATCTTGTTATTTCATTCATACTTTCCTTTAAATCATTATCTGACTATTTCCCATAAAACGCAAATTACAATGCATGTCAAATCTAAATCAATATCACTTTAATGTTCAATTTAAAATGTATCTTCAAGTTATTTATCTAAATATGGAAGGAATTTTATCCAAATCATGACAAAATGTCCTAATTTAAAAAATTTGCAGAAAAATAAATTATTGAACTATTTTTAAACTGTAAACACCCAAAATAGATCGTTGTCTGCTGTTTAAAGAACTTAAACTTTGATAGCTTAATATAGTTTATGGAAAACACGGAATCAAACTAGCGGAAGACTAGGTGTCGTATTACTAGACTAAATACGATTCAAATCTTCCTTTTTAATATATTTTTACTAACATATAGAACTAATAGCGAACGACGTTATTGTAGTTTTAAAAAAGCGAAGGAAGTTATTGTTTTAATTTAATTCTGTAGCGCAACATATTTTTGAAATATGTTGCGCTAAAAAAATTTCTTAAAAATTTCAAACAACGAAGAAATCCGGCTTAAATCCGGCACATTTTAACCGGAACCGGAATCGGAACCGGATTTGTTAAAACTGCCGGAATCCGGCTTAACAGGAACCGGAATCGGATTCCGGTACAGCCCTAGTATATACATGACTTAAATTGCTGCCCAATCTATACAAGACTTAAATTACTGCCAGTATTACTTAGACATTGCATAGTCTCTACCTACCTAAAGTATTCTCCAGTCTATGCCTGACTAACGTATTGTCCTGTCTATGCCTGACCTAAAGTATTGTCTATGATTGATATAACGTATTGTCCAGTCAATGCCTGACCTAAAGTATTCTCCAGTGTCTACCTGACCTAAAGTATTCTCCAGTCTATGCCTGACCTAAAGTATTGTCCTGTCTATGCCTGACCTAAATTATTGTCCTGTCTATGCCTGACCTAAAGTATTGTCCAGTCTATGCCTGACCTAAAGTATTGTCCTGTCTATGCCTGACCTAAAGTATTGTCCTGTCTATGCCTGACCTAAAGTATTGTCCAGTCTATGCCTGACCTAAAGTATTGTCCTGTCTATGCCTGACCTAAAGTATTGTCCTGTCTATGCCTGACCTAAAGTATTGTCCTGTCTATGCCTGACCTAAAGTATTGTCCAGTCTATGCCTGACCTAAAGTATTGTCCAGTCTATGCCTGACCTAAAGTATTGTCTATGATTGACCTAACGTATTGTCTATGATTGACCTAACGTATTGTCCAGTCAATGCCTGACCTAAAGTATTGTCCTGTCTATGCCTGACCTAAAGTATTGTTCAGTCTATGCCTGACCTAAAGTATTGTCCTGTCTATGCCTGACCTAAAGTATTGTCCAGTCTATGCCTGACCTAAAGTATTGTCCAGTCTATGCCTGACCTAAAGTATTGTCCAGTCTCTACCTGACCTAACGTATTGTCTATGGTTGATATAACGTATTGACCAGTCTATGCCTGACCTAAAGTATTGTCCAGTCTATGCCTGACCTAACGTATTGTCCAGTCTATGCCTTAACTAAAGTATTGTCCAGTATCTACCACTTCTAAAGTACTCTCCTCTATCTGGATTTAGGTACCGTTCAGCTATAGTAACGTTCTCGCTTTACCTATAAGTCATTCATTCACTAAAACAAAAAGATGTTTAAAAAATTGTTACCATGGTGATATTTGTCGATTATCGGTTTACATTCATCCATGATAAATGTACTGCTTATTTATAGTATCAGATCATACACATAAAATAACGGTAATGTCCTGTTTATTAATAATATCAGATCAGGTTAGCGAGAGACGGTTACACCAGCGTGCTATTTGATATTGACAAACATTTTGCAGAGCTCCCCCAGGTGGCGCTGCTGTTTAAAGAAAACAAAAATGTCTGCCAAGTTTCAAGTTTCATCGTCAGAGAGAAAGAGAGAGAGAGAGAATATTTTATTTTTCATCTAACATTTCTTTGCCATCGGCCCCCATTCCAATTCCCCCCCCCCCCACACCCCAATCACATAATCTCGTTGGATTATTCCTAAGACAATTTTCTCACTCACAGACAGACTAATTGTCATCGTTGTATCCTGCCGGTCACAGTTTCTTATTTCTTGGCTAATTACTGGCTTTTTATCTTGTTAGTCTGACCATTGTGAATGTGGTTTGGTTGGTTTAACCTACAAACTAGCCCCGTCTACTAAGTCTACTCTTGTCACTAAGTTGATCTAGTTGTAGAAGACATTATCTGTTTTGTTGATCGCACTCATTGTTGGCTCACTGTTGAAATGAAATTTGTCTGTACTTTAGCACAACATAATGTACACACGCTGCCGCAGTTCAAGAATAGGGCCCAGTTTGTACTTTTGTTCAGGGGCCCAAGAAATTTAATAAGCCTAACCGGTACATTTATATGTGGCCCAGGAAACTTAATAGGCCCAGCCGGTACATTGTTCTATAGCAACACAAGAATACATTACACAAAACGTAATTCAGTTATACGTACCTATAGCAACACAAAAATACATTATACAAAACATAATTATGTTAGATGTTTCAATAGCAACACAAGAATAAATTACACAAAACTCAATTCAGTTATATTTACCTATAGCAACACAAGAATAAATTACACAAAACTCAATTCAGTTATATTTACCTATAGCAACACAAGAATAAATTACACAAAACAATTCAGTTATACGTACATATAGCAACTTAAGAAGCAGCCTTTGGAAGGGGGGAGGGAGGGGGGACTGCTACTCATCCGACAACCCCAGGGAGGACTCACGTACATAAATTCTATTACCTCCTACACTTGAAGCTGTTAAAAAATATGTGTATATGTAAACATAACCTTTTGAACTTCAGTTCACTTTATATACCGCTAGTTAATTTGTTGTTAAAGTACAGACTGAATGATTTAATTGGAAAGAATAGACATTTCCAGTGCCACACTCTATGACTAGGTCACTATAATAGATTCTGGTCATCCACCTCCAGTGCCACACTCTATGACTAGGTCACTATAATAGATTCTGGTCATCCATCTCCAGTGCTACACTCTATGACTAGGTCACTATAATAGATTCTGGTCATCCACCTTCAGTGCCACACTCTATGACTAGGTCACTATAATAGATTCTGGTCATCCACCTCCAGTGCCACACTCTATGACTAGGTCACTATAATAGATTCTGGTCATCCATCTCCAGTGCTACACTCTATGACTAGGTCACTATAATAGATTCTGGTCATCCACCTCCAGTGCCACACTCTATGACTAGGTCACTATAATAGATTCTGGTCATCCACCTCCAGTGATACACTCTATGACTAGGTCACTATAATAGATTCTGGTCATCCACCTCCAGTGATACACTCTATGACTAGGTCACTATAATAGATTCTGGTCATCCACCTCCAGTGATGCACTCTATGACTAGGTCACTATAATAGATTCTGGTCATCCACCTCCAGTGCTACACTCTATGACTAGGTCACTATAATAGATTCTGGTCATCCATCTCCAGTGCTACACTCTATGACTAGGTCAGTATTATAGATTCAGGTCATTGTAATGCCTGTAGTCACATTAACTAATTAGTCGGCAGGACAAACCAGCCAGAGGAAAGTTCAATTGGTTAAAAAAAATATCATTTGTTATTACTTCCCATTTATCTCATTGACACTTCATTCATTCAATTTGTTTAGCACCAGACAGATATAGATTGATACGTATGTAGATTATGTATGTATAATTTTGAATGTACGATGAGTTATTTTAACACCATAGACACCATTGTTTCTACACACCACTTTCTGTCCATAATGGTCTATCTGTTATTTTCCTCGTTGGTCTGTCTTTATGATATCAGGCATTAGTCTTTTGTAATGATTGTATTGTATTGTATTTATTGATACGACATTTCCGTTTCCACTTGTACTGACTTATCAAAATAGACCAACCACGTATTTTATTCAAAGTATTTTATTATTGTAGATTGACTATAAACTTGGACTGCTCGAACATAGACATACTTTATAAAACGAGACATACTTTACAACATCAGACTTTATAAACTGACAAGAGACTTTTTAAACTGAGACAGACTCGTAGAACATAACACTTTATAAGCCGAGACAGACTGGTACAATATCAGACTTTATAAGCCGAGACAGACTGGTACAATATAAGACTATATAAATTGAGACAGACTGGTACAATATAAGACTTTATAAGCCGAGACAGTCTGGTACAATATCAGACTATATAAATTGAGACAGACTGGTACAATATAAGACTTTATAAGCCGAGACAGTCTGGTACAACATCAGACAAACTTGTGCGTGGCAAGAAATGGGTGAACTTTTATTTTTATTTCGTTAATCCCGACCACGGATCTGTCTTGTCAAAGTGAGGCTTGTGGCTCGCGCTACAAGATGGCTGCAGAACGAGGAATGATGGCAGAGGAGAAAAATTACTTTATGCGTCGTAGCCGATAACAGGCTGGGGGTGGGGTGGGGGGTGTGGAGAGAGAAATAGGAGGGGTTTGTGCGTGAGAGAGAAAGAAGGTGGGGGGGGGGTGATAAAGAGAGATGGACAAATAAACAAGACTCATTTGTGTTCGTCACAAAACGTGTGGCTGGTGTCACAGTGTTGAAGTAGCGGACGAGCTGTGACATCTTCGGTGTTGTGACATCATCGGTAATATGACATGGTCTGTGTTGTGACATAAGTGTTGTGACATAGAACTGGGGATTACTTCTTCCAAATCTCGGTAACTCTCTCTCTCTCTCTCTCACACACACACACACACACACACACACACACACAAAACGAAATACGCGCTTGTGTTTGTGTGTGTGTGTGTGTGTGTTTAACAGTGAGTAATGAGTCTGTGAGCGTCTAGCATACACGTGTGACACAGATAACCTGTTCAACTTGACGGTTAAAGAAAAGGTCAGGGAACATACTGATAAAATTGTTTGGATATGGTGTTCGTCTGATTTGGTTTTATTGGAATCAGTTAACTATGGTATCACTCGGTCATGTTTGAAACGGTAAGTTATTTATAGAATGATAAAAACAATGTCATGTTTTAAACAGTAGGTTGTTTTTTTTTTCTATCATTTTAGTTACAGACGTTTTCTGAAATAATGGCGTGTTTTATTTTGGTTTTACAATAGCTTATAAAACAGGACTGTGTATTGATTTTTTAACTTACATCTTCGTAACTCAACACTGGAGCTAAGCACTATGTATTCCCTATTGGTATTACTTAACACTGGAGCTAAGCACTATGTATTCCCTATTACTCAACACTGGAGCTAAGCACTATGTATTCCCTATTACTCAACACTGGAGCTAAGCACTATGTATTCCCTATTACTCAACACTGGAGCTAAGCACTATGTATTCCCTATTACTCAACACTGGAGCTAAGCACTATGTATTCCCTATTACTCAACACTGGAGCTAAGCACTATGTATTCCCTATTACTCAACACTGGAGCTAACCACTATGTATTACCTATTACTCAACACTGGAGCTAACCACTATGTATTCCCTATAACTCAACATTGGAGTTAACCACTATGTATTCCCTATTACTCAACACTGGAGCTAACCACTATGTATTCCCTATAACTCAACATTGGAGCTAACCACTATGTATTCCCTAATGTTTATTCAGAATGCTTTTGTTCAATGCCTACAGTATATACTATTTCCTAATATTCAATATATAGGCCCAGTGGCGCAACAAGGGGGTGGCATTGGGGGCATTTGCTTCCCCCCCCCTCCCGGAATAGAAAAAAATTAAAAGATTAGACCAAAATTAGTTTAAAATACAATACAAATATAAAAATAATGTGATTTTTTAATACGAGTGATTTTTTTTGCCCCCCCCCCTGAAAGTTTGATCTAGTTGCGCCTCTGTAATAGGCCTAGTCTTCTGTCTCATGCCTAAACTATCGCCTAATGTACACGAAATATTTCATTTAACAGCCAATCAGGAAGTAACTTGACGTTTTCATAATACTAAAATACATGTTCGTTTAAATTAAAAAAATGTTCGCTTACAAAGTTACATGATAAAATAATTGTTCACTTGCGTTATAAAAATACTTTTTGTTTACAAATGATTACTGTACATACCTATTATTTGTCTGAACAAAATGGTACGGTAAAACCTCGTTTCATATACACCTTTTTCTTTCTTTTATTATACTTTTCTCCCATTTTAATGGATAGGTCGTGAAAACTGAACAAGTTTCTTACTAGGTCGCGAATCACAAAAGTTTGAAACTAACCGGTCCATCTGAAGAATCATGCAACAAACGATGCATCGCCCTTAAATGCCACGTGTTCCCTTTTTATTAAACAAAAATTAATGCCATATTTTAAAACCGGAAACTAAGTAAGACGTCACTCAAGAGAAATGTGTTTTATTTCGTCACCACATTTTTAAAAATGATTGCATTTTGACACTTGATCGGTATTTTCATGAACAGTGTAGTGAATTAGTTCAACAATGTCAAATTATTTGGTACCAGCCCAGTTGAAATTGTACTAATACGGGGCCGTGCAGGACCTCCCCGAGTTGGTGGCTACCGGATTACTAGGGGCACTTAGCCCTGGCCGTTGCATTTGAAATTCGTTCTTTTTATTTATTTGTTTTCCTGCATGATCGGGGAGAAGGGCGCCAGAGAGTCAACATTGACATAAGCTGTAAAGGGCACAGGGTCAACATCGGCAGTCTGTAAGGGGCCTGAGGTCAAGGCCGACACAGTCTGTAAGGGGTCTGAGGTCAAGGTCGACATAGCCTGTTAGGGGCCTGAGGTCAAGGTCGACATAGTCTTAATGAGCCAAAGGTCAGGGTTGACATAGTTTTTAAGAGGCCCCAGAATTCCTTGCAGCGGCCCTGGGTCTCCACTTATTACATAACGCATTGGGTTAGGTTGGTTAGGGTTATTATTGTGAGCTGTTGTCGCAGGGGTCTCTGCACCAGAGTATGCTATTATGTGCAGGCCCACCGATAGAAATCTCGGGCCCCTGGGCAGGGCTCTCACGGGCCCCCCAAGCTGATAATAATAATTTCAAAAGTTGATTAGCCAGCTCAGTCCGGGCCCTTGAAACTCGCCGGGCCCCTGGGCATTTGCCCCCCCCTGCCCCCCCTCTCGTCGGCACTGATTAAGTGCCCCAAGGCAAGCCCGAGTGTTGACACATTAACGAAAAGTAACAAACTACTAATGTTTAGTTAGCTTCCAGTCCAAATAAAATATGAATGTCTAGTTATCTTCAAACCTAAATAACAAATTAAGTTTTTCTTTTTTAACTTATAGGCCTCTGCCTTTATAAAATATGTTATAAAATATGCTATACTGCACATCACAGTTGCTGATTATAATGTGATCGTTTCTTTCACAGCTGATGTGTTCATCCCAAAAGATATCAACATCAAGTCAGCCAACTTCATTTTATAAAGTGCCTTGAACAAAATATACTACTACCTTGAACAAAATATACTACTACCTTGAACAAAATATACTACTACCTTGAACAAAATATACTACTACCTTGAACAAAATATACTACTACCTTGAACAAAATATACTACTACCTTGAACAAAATATACTACTACCTTGAACAAAATATACTACTACCTTCAACCTTCCAATTTATAATTTATCTAAAACTAAATGACAATTTAATAAATAACAGAATTAGATTTCCTTTCCTGATTTATTATTAAGAAATTTAAGTTTGTACATTTAATTTGAATACATAGAGAGCCACATGTTTTTTTTAATAGCATGAATTCTGGATTTATACACTTGGAGTTTATTTATGATGCTGTATTATAAAACAAATGGGATTTATCTATATACCTATTTTCAAATGAATGTTATGTGTTCATTGTTAACTTTTGTCTGTATGCCTAGTCAACGGAAACCCTGGCTTTAGTTGTAGCTTATTTAGATATGCCTTGAAATGAATGTGTTGCTTGTTTACTAATGCCATTGAATTTTCTGTGCTTACTGCCATATAGTAAAATGGTGTTTTTGTAATTTTGATAAATTACATTAATTATGATTATAAATGTGTTGAACTAATGTTGTTTTTAAATGTAAAAATGATGTATTCAGACAATATGAAGTAAATTTATGACTAATTATATTTGACATAAGTATATATCAAACATTTCATGGAATGAACGAACCAATGAATGAAAAGATACACTTCACTAGACTACTAAACATGACAAATGAGGTAGTCAAATTCATCCAGAACTCCACGGATAATTCTGTTCTATATGAAAGTGTGAAATTTCACCTGGATAACTTAAGTTCCAGAGGAACTCATCAGTTGACCAGCATTCCAACAACTACTGCACACACACAGTCACCACAGTTTGAGGCATGCCATGACTGGCAAGATGCTCAACACACTCTCTTTCAGGTACTTCAGTTATCACTCATTAAATTTCCTCTAAATGTTTGTTATTTTACTAAAAGGTAATTTTTTATATATTTTTTTTTTTCAATTCAACATTTTTCTTAAACTACTTCATTAATTTTGATTCCAACATTTTAAAGAATGCTTTAAAATTTTTCTTTCAGCTTGCCAACTTGTGTGCAGCAGTTTCATTACTCACACCAAGCAGCTTTCGACATCATCTACTTTTCCTTCGCTGCCTGTTGCTGGTCTCATTCCTTCTCTTTGTTTTATGGGCTGGACTTTTTGTGTGCATGCTTGACGTCTTAATATGGAACTGTGTTTTCTTTGCTGTGGACATTGTTCACGTCATCATTTTAGCTTACTCCAACTTACCAGTGAGTAGAATACAAATTTCAACATATTTTTTGAATGGTTATTTTAATTGGAAAACTATTTATGCTGTTGGTAAAAACAAAACTTTTGACCTATAAGAAATCAGAATTGCAGAGGGAAGTTAAAAATTGATAACAGTAATTGATTTCTCTGTCTGTCAGTTCTATGTTAAATTGTAGTTTCCTATAATTATTTTTTATTTTAATGTTGAAAAAATAAGAAATACTTCATTTTTAAATATTTAACTCTGATAAACCTAAAAACTACTGTAACTATTGTATTTATTTTACTTTCAAACTTTCAATGTAAAGAGTAGATTCAACAGCAGTTTAAATGACTTTTATGACAAGAAGATGAAACCTTTAAAAGTTGGACATCATGATTTTGCTGAATTGTGTAGCCAAGGAAATATAATACCATTGAGAAAAGGGAGTAAATATGCTGTTGAGAATGTGACTCCATGTGGTGAAAAGGTCTCAGTGCTTCTGAGGGGAAGGTCATTGAAATTTTTTTTTTTTACATTTGTTTTTGAATTAAACAAGGTTAAGATTAATATCCAACTAATGTTAGTGGCCCATACTCCTATAGGAGTGACAGGCTAAAGTAAGTAAGAAATGAGTTAGTAGATTTCATGAAAGTAGCAACAATAGAGGTCTTTTTGCTTATAGATATTCCTCAAAACAAATTACAAAAAGTTAACTAAAACAGTGTGGCTTTAGTTTAGTAGTTGACACGTCATGAAATTTTTATTACCAAAGTTTCCACTTCCTTCCTTACGGCTTTAATTTTCCAGGACTGGAATTATAATAAAAATGTGTAATAAAATGTTTTAACTTTGCTGCAGTTACATATTCAATAGTTTCTGTTTGATTTGGGTAATTATTTTCTTTATTTAATTGAATTCAATTATTAATTCCTCTGACTACTGTATATTTCAGACTGAAAGTAAGCCATGATGGTATATACCTTCATTCCATAGAACCAAATGAATTTGTAGATTCACCTGAATACGATTCCATTCCACTAATAGCCGAGAGCAATGAAAAATATCAAGTAAAAATTTTAAAAAAAAATTATTTTCTTTTTTTTTGCTAATCAAACATTAATTAGTTTTCTTTTCCATCATTAGATAAATATTTCATAAGTATTGAATTTTAGCTATATTCTTTGATGAATTTAAGAAGAAATGTTCTGATAAATATTAAGCCATTTTAAGGTATATAAAAACATGGCACTTGTTACTCGACCCACTAGGGGGTCGACTACTAGCATATGTACGGTCGACCCGTTAATTTTTTCCCTGTTTCCGGGGATTTTCGCGCAAATTGATATCTATCTCTATCCCTAACCCTATCCCTAACCCTATCCCTAACCCTAATCCTGAAAAAAAAAATTCTGAAAAAAAAATAAATTTATATATGTCATGTTCCTTATACCCTAATATAATGGTTTTGGCTGGTCTTCTAACAAGTGCGTAAAAAACATTATGAAACATCTATATATAGCAATGAAATAAAAAATCTGTATTTTACCTTCAAAATTATAGCTTGTTGTGGTGTTTATATAAGAGCTAAGTGGTTGATATCTAAAAGAATAAAATCAACATTTTTTTTTTATTTCTAGAACAACAAAAATAAATGATCTGGTTTTATTCAACATTTATACCGAGTAGATCTAGTTTATAATAGTTTATGTTTTTTTTGACAGTGGTCATGTCAAAATATCAGAATTATGGTTGTCATTTTTCTTAGGTGACCATTACATCCAGTGAAGATTCTTTAATTCTGTCATGGTCTTATCCAACTTTAAGAGGCTACCTTGCTACTAACCACTTTATGTGGACAATATTTACACATGTTGTAGGGAAAGATGTTAGTGACAAATTATATAAAATACAGGTAGGTGGATTATTTTATTTTTTAAAATATTTGTATATAGAAAGTCAGTTGGATATTTTAATATAACAGCATTAAAAACTTAAACATAATTCACCTGGTCTCACATAATGATTGCAATAAAATTCAACATAAATTTGATATAATTAGAAGAAAATACACTTTCTCAGTAAAGAGAAAGAAGTACACCCTCAAGAAAGTATTAATAAAGGAATTTTGTGAATATTTGAAAAGTAATTTAATTTCTCAAACTGAAAAAAAAGCAACTTACTATTAAAAGTTATTGAATTTAAAAATAATTTTTTTCATTGAAAAAAATGCGTTCCTATTTGTTTATAATTTAAATATTCATTCTCAATTTTGTTGAGCTTCTAGTTTAAAAGTAAATTTAAAAAAAAAAAAGGATGAATGAAACCGAGATGGTTGTTTGTTTAATACATAATTTTGATGATAGTGGAAGGATGGCCGAGAGATGTAGAGCTTCATGCTAGATTTAAAAAAAAAAAATATTTTTCTTAGCCATAAACTATTTTAGTCAGAAAATATAAATAAAACATTTGTTTAAAAGAATATCTATGTTAAAAATAAAAACTGTGTATGTTACTATCTTGATTGAGAGTGTCATACCAGTTTTCTGCCTGATTCTGCAGATAATCTTGATTTAATAATCTAGTGAGATATATAAGGCTGAAACTGTAAACACATAAATAAATAATGACAGTTAGTCAGGTCATGCAGTGATAAAGTAGTACTGAAAACTACCAGCATTTGAAATAAAGTAAATATTTTGGAATTCATTTTATACTTGAAGTCATGTACTCTTCAACTGGCACTATGGAGATATTAACTCTAAGCAATGTATCCCAATTAATGGATTGTTCTTATTGATGTAGATAATTTTACAAACAGCGTTCAAATTTTGTTTATGTTAAGGAGCTGCTGCTGAGAGAGCCAGCTGATAGAAGACAATCTCCAACATTTTTAACACGCAACTCATCCATGGTGAATGTTAGAAAATGTCTTCTAACCAGTGATGGCAGGCAGTCTAGTTTTGCCAATGGTAAGAATGAGGTAAAGGAACTTGTTGGTTTTTGCACTAAAACATTGTATTGACACAAATAACACTGTCAAATGTCAAAATGACTGTATTTAGGCTTGTAAATATTACATTTCAGTCAATATTAAATTATTGACAGTCAATTGAATTAATTTAAATTTATAAAAAGATAAAAGGTGTTAATGAAATATTTATTTTTAACACAAGAAAATAAAAACTGATAACTATATTATTGTTTGCCAATATAAAAAAATCATTTGTTAATATGATGAACATTTAGAACTGTTTTTTATATTTTTCCCTCAGATGTTAAACATTTGCAGGATTCAGTTATAAATAATTTACTATTAGATGCTCATGTAGAAACATGTGTCTGATATTTCGACTTGATTCAAGTTTTGAAAAGCCTTCATCTTATACCAAAGAGATAACTTCTGTATATAAGGATGTATCATACACAAATGTCTTGGACAAATGGTTAACACCTATAAATTAATACCTTTTATTTTATGGTTATATTTAAAACAAAAAAATGAAATTAACTCAAGCAGAAACAGTGTTGGAAAAAAATGTGTGCCTCATGTGAATTGAAAAAATTACCTTATGCTATAATTATCATCAACTGAGCACATTCTGTGCAGAAAATCTGTCAGAAAAGATGTGTTTGCAGTTTTAATAACTTAGAATGTTTTTGTGAATAATTATTGAATGAGCTGTTATCTTGTGAATGTTTTAATCGATGAATCTCCTAGGTAGAGATTTATACTTGTGAACACGCTTTTGTTTTGTGAAGAAGTAAAATGCTGAATAGGTTTTTTTAGTGTTTAAATGGTATAACTGTGGCTTTAAATTTCAAAATAATAAGGCACTGTTTAATTCTATATAATACCAGTCATAAGAAAAATTATTTGTACACTGATTTAACACTACAGTTTATTTATGATAGCCTAGGTAGTGATCCGATATATCAAACATATTGACTTTGTGGATTTTTTTTTTTAAGCTTCTTGTAAACTCTTTCTAATTTGACACTAACATGTTATTAATTCATCTATCCATTGACAAAAAAAAATATTTATGTCTACCAAAAATATTTTAAATTATATTTTAAAAATGACAATGACAAATAAATAAAGGGAGTTTTTGCAGTAGAAGTTGAGGTTTTCTTGAGATACTTTTGCTCCCTATTAGAACTAAGCTAAGAAAAAAACTCAACAGCTGTCAAACATTTAAAACTTATTTGTTTCTTATCTTAAAAACTGTACACTTTTAATTGAAAATTATGGAATGTGAGCTTTTCATTTCAGTAACTTTCATATTTATGATAATTTAACCTAGCTATAAGATAACACAATCTTCCAATGTTAGCATTTTTTTTTATTAAAGCCTAAATATATTGTACTATAATAAAGACTTTATTTAGATGATAGAGTCAATATATTCTTGAGGCAGTATTACTATAGTTTGTAAATATTCTAATATGTAAATAACTATTTCATCATTTACAAACTTAATATTCAAGATCCCTTTAAGGATGAGATGAATATCTCTTTGATCCTATAAACCACTAGTGGGTCAGGTTTTATGGTGCCTTTCTTTCATCTCCTCCATAGCAGAGAGTGCAATAGCCATCAAGGAACCACAGGAGACATATGTAGGTCACTAAGAAAATGTTCACATTCACCAACTAATGTTAGGTATATATTTTAAGCTGGATGAATTTTTGAACTTTCACCAAAGATTGAGCCCAATACCTCGAGAATTATTGTTGAGTGTCCACAGCATGACCATCCATTCCCTGCTTTCAGTATTAAAAATATTGTATTATAGCAAGCTAGACTTTTTTATGCTGACAGAGACACTTTTTGAATGAGGAAGAAAGTTAATGTCAGTGATCTTTTTCCTGTAAAAAAATAAAACTATTGAATGCCCATTGAACATTCCTTATATGTTTTATGTTACAATTAAATACTTTCATCTGTTTATTTATGTTTCTATGTCAGCTTAACAAACTGTTTTGCTCAATCTATTCAAACTCATGAAGCATTGTGTACACTGTTTAAATAATTAATTATATATTTCTTCCATTCAGTAAATAACTCAGTCTAATAGATGACTTTGCTTAGAATTTAATTTGCAATTTTAATAAATATAAATCAAATAACAATTAAAAAGGTTTATAGCAAATGTAAAAGTAAAGTTCCTTTATCTAGTCAGATGAAGTGTAGAATTCATCTGTTTCAATAACCTCTGCACATTAAGGGATTGTTTGATTAGCACAACGCTCAGCTGCCTTTACTCCCCCAACTAATCTGATATCCTTTTGAAGCAGGATGCACTTGGGGACTTTCAACATGACCTGAAAAAATACTCAGGTTCTCACTAGGGACCCATCCGTCGACTGTTGCGCACTCTACACCACACGATCGATCACCCATCGCCCTAAAGCAAATGTAAATTTGTATATTTTTTATTAATTTTTATTTTTGCTCATTGTGCACCAAATTTTTATAAAAGAATACAGATAGAGAATTTTCTACCATGTGTTAAATTAAAATGTTAGCTCATAATCTTAAGTTATGCTTAAATATTAATAATGCAAAAAAATACCAAATTTCTTTACAGTTTGCTGATATGTAAATAATCTGTCTCAAAATTTCATTTTTTTTTTTAATTATCAAGGCAGCTTAATCTATCTCATGTGTTCTACAAAATAACATTAAAAAAATAACTGTAAAACTTGACAGTTTGTTAATAAGCTTCTCTTTTATTTAGTCATTCAAGTATACACGTATTCAATGCATTAAGTTCAGTTTCTATCATTTTACTTGGTCTGTTTTTCATATGAAATCAGTAGGAAATGCATCATTTGGTAGAGGAAATATGATTTATTTTGAAATGTTTGGCTAATTGTTTGAAGGATTAACCAATTTGTTGTTAACTTATTAATGTGAAATTGAAAAGAAATATTTAGTCAACAATTTTCAGCTATATCTGTTTCAACCTAAATTTTTATCCTATTCTTCATCAGAATCAACTTACAGTAAAGTTTTAAGTATCAGAATATGAGGACAATGTAGACATTTTGAAATGTATTCATTCGGTGATGTTCCTAACAAGACGGGGGCCTACTTCTTAAAATGTTCACCCCCTTACCCTAATTCTAACACAGCCACTTACTTCTAAGGTTTAATTATATTTATGAATAACATAAAAAAAGAATACACAAGTTTAACTTAAGAACATGAAGATTACAAACTTGACTTTAAAAAATTGGTGATTGTTTAACTTTATATTTACTTAGTTAAACAGTATAGATTTATGTTTTAATTTATGTTCAGTGTACTATATAGTCTGCATAATATTTATTTGAACTGTCTTTTGTTGTCAAGTATTTGGTTTATTTAAAATGAATTTTTTTTTTTAAGTTCTGTAAGTGCTTATTGTGCTGCCATAAATATAATGCTGAATATTTCATTGATTTTCTGACCTTCATCTTGTAATGTGAAATAAATGCCATGAAGCTTTGATTTGTTTGTTTTTTTTCTTCTCTGATTGCAAGAATCTATAGAATGGTGCTTGCTGTGATCAACAATGTCTATAGAATGGTGCTTGCTTTGATAAACAAGGTCTATTGAATGGTGCTTGCTGTGATCAACAATGTCTATAGAATGGTGCTTGCTGTGATAAACAATGTCTATAGAATGGTGCTTGCTGTGATAAACAAGGTCTATTGAATGGTGCTTGCAGTGATAAGCAATGTCTATAGAATGGTGTTGGCTGTGATAAACAATGTCTATAGAATGGTGCTAGCTTTGATAAACAATGTCTAATCATAAAGATTGAAAAGATGCTTTTAAAAGAGATCATAGATTTTTTAAACAGTTTTTAACTAACATAAAAAAAAACTAACTTCTTAATTTTACATTCTAACTGTTGTAGACATTATTTTATCTTATCATTTATGATGGTGACATTATGCTCCACATCTCACTTGGGAACTTAAAAATACTTTGTTGTAAGTAAAGTTGTAAAGTTCAGCACTGTATGTATAGTTTCATGTACTGAAATATGTTGCTCAAAAGGTAAAGTCCATGATGTATTGAAATCATTTAGAACAAATTCAACTTGTCTGTTTTTTTTAAATCATGGTGACTGTTTTATTTCATCTGCACTTTCTATAAAGTACATATCAAGATAGAAATCAAACTGCAAATATGATGGTGTGCATTTGTATTCTATGTTATGAAAATTGATTGCCTTCAGAATTGGTATCATTACTTCACTAATACATCATAACCACACATAATGAAAAATTGTAACTTTATTACAAAACTGAAAATAGTTTAAAAAAAAAAAAACAACTAGAAATTCCTGAAAATATGATTTTGCAGTAACTTTAAAATTGAGCCTGAACATTTTCTGATGTTTAAAATTATCATCCTATTGAATAATGTGAGAGCTTTTGTTTAAAAAGTATTAAGAAGTTATTATATTTGTATTTTAATTTAAATATCTTCTGCTAAATTATGCAGGGCCTACATATTTTATACAGAAAAAATCGTTTATAATTTTTGTTATAAGCAAATTAAAATTAATAAAGGGAAGGAACTTAGAAACGTGAAAATGTGAACCTACAGGTTTTATAAATAGAGTTGTCTCCCTTATCCAGCGACATTGTTAACTGATATATCCTTATTCAACATTAAAGAAGCACTAAAAAAATTAAGGTGATTTAGTTTAAAATAAACAGATCGCCAACCCCCTCCCCCCTCCCACTACTGAAACGTCCAAAACAGGCGGATAGCATAATCTGAGGGACGGCAAATTATAGCTTTAAAAAAAATAATTTCTGACTAAAAACGTCTAAGTTATCAGAATGCATTTAGTCTCGTAAGCATTTATAGATTTCTTAAACCATCTATATACAAACTCAAAATGACACAGATGCGTCGTGTAAGCTGTGTAATGTATGCTGATAATTGAAGTTTGTTTAATTCCCATATAAGCGTAAAACGTAAAATGATTATAACGATGAAATAGTTCAAAGTAGTGAAACTTCTCTCAAAATACATTTATATTTCTCAGCTCTTGACACCACTTTCAGATCAATAAATCAATAGATCAGGCGCGGCATTGGATATACATGTATATAAATATATGTATTGATTGATCGATTGATTAATTGATTGATTATCAATTCAGGAACGTAACGGGCTAGGATCTGTGTTTGTCATAGGCGTTTTGATAAAGGACATTTTTTTTTAAAAGTTCGATCAATTTCAATAGTTATTAAATGCGATTCATATGTGATACAGTGCATGCTAAATACATACATAATACATATATTCATCTCATACAATACATTCACACAATCATCTCATAAATACATTCATACAATCATCTGATACAATACATTCATACAATCATCTCATACAATACATTCATACACTCATCTCATACAATACATTCATACAATCATCTCATACAATACATTCATACAATCACCTCATACAATATACATTCAAACAATCATCTCATACAATACATTCATACAATCACCTCATACAATACATTCACACAATCATCTCATAATGGGTAAAAGTCTGTATACGTTGTACAGGAGAGGCAAACTTTGAGCGGCCAATGGCTAAGGGGCCGACTATGGGGGCTTGATTTGACTTAAATCAATAGGCTCCCCGACTTTGACCCTAATCCAATAAAAATTCACTTTTTATAAAAATTTGAATTATAATTAACTTTTCATTGGGTCTTCTTTATAAGTAAAATACAGGAACAATATATCTACAAGTGTACAGGAACAATATATCTACAAGTGTACAGGGAAAATAAATCTAATAGTGTACATGATAAATAAAGTTACTAGTGTACAGGATAAATAAAGCTACTAGTGGACATGATAAATAAAGCTACTAGTGGACATGATAAATAAAGCTACTAGTGTACGTGATAAATAAAGCTACTAGTGTACAGGATAAATAAAGCTACTAGTGTACATGATAAATAAAGCTACTAGTGGACATGATAAATAAAGCTACTAGTGGACATGATAAATAAAGCTACTAGTGTACAGGATAAATAAAGCTACTAGTGAACAGGATAAATAAAGCTACTAGTGTACATGATAAATAAAGCTACTAGTGTACAGGATGAATAAAGCTACTGTCCTATCCCTTGTAAGTGCTTGCAGGGTCAGGTATCCATGATGCAATCAATGATGCAATCATCCCAGTGATGCAATTACACCAATGATGCAATATGAGGGGGTGATATATCCTATAAATAGGGAGGTTACCACGGTTGAAGGAGGGACGGAGACACACACACAAGAGAGAGAGAGACTAGAGACCCATGAAGGGGATACTAGATATAACACGTGGACTTAGTGGACAGTGCAGTCGAGAGTTATAATAGTTATATACTCGTGTACTGGTTTGTAGTGATAGCAGTTACTTGTGATTTATTGCCACATCTCTCATCTAATATTGATCTTCGTATTTATCGGGTGTGTTAAATTATAGAATTATACATGTGATTTATCGATTCATCTTCTCAAGTGTTTATATTGTATTATCATATTCTCATCTGTAAATATCATGCATTAAAAAGTTCAGTTAATTCTTTTACAATACAAGGAGTTGTCGTCTGATTTAATTAGAGCACAAGTGGGATACGACATAAACTTATGTATTATTTGGTGGCAGCGGTGAGATACGACAGCTACTAGTGTACATGATAAATAAAGTTACTAGTGTACATGATAAATAAAGTTACTAGTGTACATGATAAATAAAGCTACTAGTGTACATGATAAATAAAGCTACTATTGTACAGGATAAATAAAGCTACTAGTGTACATGATAAATAAAGCTACTAGTGTAATATGATAAATAAAGTTACTAGTGTACATGATAAATAAAGCTACTAGTGTACAGGATAAATAAAGCTACTAGTGTACATGATAAATAAAGCTACTAGTGTACATGATAAATAAAGCTACTAGTGTACAGGATAAATAAAGTTACTAGTGTACATGATAAATAAAGCTACTAGTGTACAGGATAAATAAAGCTACTATTGTACAGGATAAATAAAGCTACTAGTGTACATGATAAATAAAGCTACTAGTGTACATGATAAATAAAGTTACTAGTGTACATGATAAATAAAGCTACTAGTGTACATGATAAATAAAGCTACAAGTGTAAAATCTGGGTTTTGAGGGGCCTTTAAAAAACCACCAAGCTATGGGCCATTGCGAGCATATTAAAACATTAGATTTATCAGACATAGTTCTACTGGATTTAACTAGATGGTCCTGATCAGTTGAAGTCCTATGTAGTGACCTAGTTTGCTATACCTCAGAATGGAAATGAATGTTTGGTTTTGTTCTTTGTACACTGTCCATTTCCCTTTTTGCGCAGGTAGGGGAGGGGCTACATCGTTCTCAGTTTTCTAACTACCAGAAAATGGCCAATTAAAGGCTAACTGTTTATTCCACCTTTTATTTGGTGTGGTAAAGCAGTGGTCCCAACAGTGGCGTAGTGAGTTTAACTCCCGCCCGGGGCACAATAACTTTTTAGCGCCCTCCATTCAAAAACCATATAATATTTATGTAAAATATACCATTTGGCGCACCTTTGTGAATAGCGCCCGGGGCATGATGACTCACTTGCCCCCCCTCACTACGCCACTGGTCCCCAAACTTTTTCTTGCCACGGATCGGCCGACGTTTGATAATTTCACCGCGGCACGCTAGATGGGGAGGGGATGGGATGTTGATTATTTATATTCTAGATTGTTTTAATCTACAATGTTACTACTGCTCACATTCGCTCAGCTTTCGGTTAACCTACCCTCAATGGAAAGTTACACAAAGCCGAAAAATACCACCGTAGATAGTAACAAGGAAATAGTTTAAAGTATTTTGGGCGGCCCAGATCCATTTGATCCACGGACCGTACTGGCCCGCTGCCCGGGGGGCTGTGGACCACTTTGGTAAAGGTTATAAAGGACGTATAGATGTGTGTGTTATGTTGAACGTACGAATCCACCAAGACGAAACACTTTTCCGCAGAAAGTTCCGCGCGGAAGTTTCCGCTTAGCGATTTAATCGAAATTTCCTTTGTAGATTATGTAGAAATTAATATTTAAAGACTTATAGTAATTCATGTTTTTCTGTCTCGATTCACTTTGTTGTTGTTGTTTTTTAATGAATATATACTAATTTGAATCATTTTTTTCTTTTCGAATCGACGTTTCTAAGCAGCCATTTTGTTTGTTTATCCTGACGGAAAATGTAGCTCTCCGGAAAAAAAACTGCAAGCAGCGAAACTGAAAACTTTCGCTGCTCCGAAGCGGAAATCCTGACTGCTGTACATGTTTTCATTAGAATATCATTGCAGCGAAATAGAGACGGGATCCGCCATACCCTTAGATACCGGAATTTCGTCTTGGTGGATTCTTACATTGAGTCTCAGAGCGCGATAGTGCAGTGGTTTTATTGATCAATCTCCATCTTATCATGTAATTTATTTTTTTACGTGTTCTTATAGGTTTTTTCCATTAGGGCTTCAAACTCTGAGTCTTTGATCAGTATGCCCCCCTTAATTTCCCCAAAATTAAATAAATAAAAGTACATTTCGAAAGCGACGGCCCTCCCCTCATCCAAAGCTTGAGGCCCTAGTCAAGCACAGTTTCCTGAACATTATGTGTAGCTGCATAAAGACGATGTCTCCATTGTTGAACATCGTTATGAGACTTCCTAGTCAGTCTTGTGGTTCAAGTATTAGTTCAGATCATGTCATGACATCTCATCTACAAGAGCTTGTATCCTGCACTTAGGCGCCATGTACATGATTTCATGTCACACAATGTAGAATGGAACAAAAAAATCTTTAAGTTAGAATTAGGCTTTACATCTTTTACAAGCATTTCTTAGCCTCTTGTCGAGACTACTGATTGGTACGTTTAGACTACTGATTGGTACGTTTAGACTACTGGTTGGTACGTTTAGACTACTGATTGGAAAGTCATAAATAAGGCCATTTATCAGACCCATGTGATAGAAATATTTCTTTAGCGATACTAATTTAAAAAAAATGTCCACAATGAACTAAAATTCCTTTAATTGGAGATTCCTAAATAGGTTATCCCATACCCAACAATAACACATTCTTGACCAAGAAGTTCATATGAATTTTTCAATATGAATGTATTCTATAAGATACATGTACCTCTAATTATGTTCTATAAGATACATGTACCTTTAATTAAGTTCTAAAAGATACATGTACCTCTAATTATGTTCTATAAGATACATATAACTCTAATTATGTTCTATAAGATACATGTACCTCTAATTATGTTCTATAAGATACATGTACCTCTAATTAAGTTCTATAAGATACATGTACCTCTAATTAAGTTCTATAAGATACATGTACCTCTAATTATGTTCTATAAGATACATGTACCTCTAATTATATTCTGTAAGATACATGTACCTCTAATTATGTTCTATAATATACATGTACCTCTAATTATGTTCTATAAGATTCATGTACCTCTAATTATGTTTCAACAGTAAGTTGTGTATAGTGCGGCTTGCAATCCATAATATTTTTAACTGCACCTGCTGTTCGATTAAAAAAAATGATCGAAATTAACGCATGATTAAAAAAATAATCGCAAATCAACGCACATTTTAATCGACACAATATTACACATGTACATTTGTTTGCTGCGATGTTAAGGAAGTCAATTTAATTTAAGAAAGAGTTGTCATTAATTGTAATAGATCTATTAAACATTAGCATACAGGCCTATGTCTATTGAATTAGTTATTGAGATGTATCAATGACGTCCAGTGATGCGATTTGTTGTTTTTTTTAATCAACACCAATGTCAAACATGTTTTTTTTCTCGTACCATAGCTTCCAAACTAATGACTTATTTTGAATCCTCTCCCCTCCATCCCTGTCATATTTTGCTACACTTCGCCCAAGGTAAGTATTGTTGAATGTTTACCCTACCCTCCACTACCATACCTACCCCCTCCGCTTCCCATCCCAAAAAAAAACGCACACGTCATTTCTATCTCATATGTGCCTTTTCCTTCATAAGACAATAAAATAACCAGAGAGTACTCGCTCATTTATTATTAACGCATTTTGTTTTCCCCAATCCGGTCACATTTTTGATACATTTCGCAGCCTCTCTCTCCACAAAGATGATGTTACTTATGGCTTACCCAACCACCGTACCCCCTCTGTTCTAAAGCAAGTTGACACTAGTTCCATTGTTTCTAGCCTGTCAATCAAACTTGAAGCACACGTCTGCAGATGTTCACAAATTGTATCATTTAGGGTCAATAAATTAGAATTAAGAAATGGCAATCCTATTGTTTCAATGACGTATAGCTGCTATGATTTTATGAAAACGTGACTGTTTCTGTGTTCGTGTATTTTTTCTTGCTTTTTTTTTTAATCTTGTGTGATCGATGTCTATATATAGAATTGGGTTATTTACTATTTTTTTCCCCTGATTTTTTTCCGCAACTCTGAAATAACACCATCTGGGTACAATTTAATGCATTTAGGTGTTTGCGTTCAAAATTTAATCGCATAATTTTTGTTATGTCTTATTACGCGTTAATTGCTGTAAATTTGAGTAAATCAACAGCCGTACAAAAAAAACCCTCTTCATTTTATACTACAAGTTGGGCTTTAGTCCGCATACCTGGGGGTAAGGGTGTGTGTGCGAATTGCGACCGGGAGGGAGGTGGGAATAACTACGTAGTAAGTGAACTTAACTTCAAATTGTCGAGTGAAATTCGGTTATTTATCGATGTGGCGCTATTCCAATCTTTCAGAATTTTGATCAAATTAACGCACTTAGGTATTGCGTTAAAAACTTTAATCGCAAATATTTTTTGACGCGTTAATCGCGCGTTAATGCGATTTAATCAGCATTCCTATTTCAAACATAATAATTATTATTGTACTGTTGTTTTCGATAAATCTATTAAATGCAGCTCTTAATATACGACATAAAAAACCACAAGAGATGTGGCTTTCATCACCTTATGCGGTTTGTGGTATCTTGCAATGCTTCCAAGTTGATAAACATGGAAGCAATAAATCTCACTCCATAAAGACTTTAAAAAATGCCTGCAATTTGTCAGCAATGTTTTGTCGCCTCCCCCAACCATTCTTCAACACTGTGCTGGATAGTTTAGCCCAGTGTTTCCCAAACCACTTGTACTTCATGTTTTAGTTTCGTACTAGTTGGTGGCGCTAGTTTAAAAAAAAATGGCTTATATATGTTTACCCAATGTTCTCAGTCCGTTGTAGCGCGACCCCCCCCCCCCCCCCCCCCCACACACACAGGGAAACACTTATTTAGACCAGTAGAGTGGCGGGCGCGGTCTGCCCCGGGCAGTACTTATTTAGCTCCAAGCAAGGGGCAGCATTCTCTCCACTTTATTTCATGCCTTGTTACGCTGCTGGTTGAGACTGATGTAAGGAGAATACATTGTCCTCGTTAATGCGTTAACTGACTTTGAAGTATAATGTCTATACTAATCAAGTTGTATTGTCCTAGTTAATGCGTTAACTGACTTTGAAGTATAATGTCTATACTAATCAAGTTGTATTGTCCTAGTTAATGCGTTAACTGACTTTGAAGTATAATGTCTATACTAATCAAGTTGTATTGTCCTAGTTAATGCGTTAACTGACTTTGAAGTATAATGTCTATACTAATCAAGTTGTATTGTCCTAGTTAATGCGTTAACTGACTTTGAAGTATAATGTCTATACTAATCAAGTTGTATTGTCCTCGTTAATGCGTTAACTGACTTTGAAGTATAATGTCTATACTAATCAAGTTGTATTGTCCTCGTTAATGCGTTAACTGATTTTGAAGTATAATGTCTATACTAATCAAGTTGTATTGTCCTCGTTAATGCGTTAACTGACTTTGAAGTATAATGTCTATACTAATCAAGTTGTATTGTCCTCGTTAATGCGTTAACTAACTTTGAAGTATAATATCTATACTAATCAAGTTGTATTGGTCGATTATTTCTATCATTCATTGAATATATTACAACAACAAATAAAATAATCAATGAAATAATGAATCTAACAATTAAAAGTTCAGAACCGTATGGAGCAACTTAAGTCTGCTGTAAAAATGAACTGGCCCACTGTGTTCATTTTTCTACTGCTAAACTTGAAACTTTAAACTTAAAAAAAAAAACAGGAGGGGGACGGGTGTATGAAAAAGACTCCTGTTATTGATTTTTTTTTTCAAACGTAGTGTTTCAAACACAAATTTATTATCACAAAATCATCCATTAGGTTAAAAGTGTGTCAGATAAGAAATGTCTCATTCACTAAAAAACTCCCGCTCAGAAAGTGATGACGTCAAAAGCTGTAATATCTAGGACTTTGGCAAACTTTACAACCGCTCCATTCAGTCCCCTCCTAAGTTTGCAATGCCAGTGTTACTATTTTAATTTCGAGCAAACATTTTTTTTTTACTCTTACGACAGATACAAACTACAGGCAGAAAATGTTTAGCTATAGCATTAGCAAGTCCTCATTTTCACATTTTTAAAAAGCGTACTAAGGTAGATTTAACCCTAAACCGCAAAAAAGGTGGAGGAGATAGGGAGAGGGGGGGCTGATAGGGGATAAATTGACCATATGCGGCCTATCGGAGGACTGTGGTAATTGGTCACATGTGGCCGCCGTCCGGTAAGTAGGTTTATGTGGCTGTCTACATAAAGTAATTGAGGCTGTCTACATAAAGTAATTTTGGCTGTCTACATTAAGTATTGAGGCTGTCTACATAAAGTAATTGAGGCTGTCTACATTTAGTATTGAGGCTGTTTACATAAAGTAATTGAGGCTGTCTACATTTAGTATTGAGGCTGTCTACATTAAGTATTGAGGCTGTCTACATAAAGTAATTGAGGCTGTCTACATTTAGTATTGAGGCTGTCTACATTAAGTATTGAGGCTGTCTATATAAAGTAATTGAGGCTGTCTACATTTAGTATTGAGGCTGTCTACATAAAGTAATTGAGGATGTATACATAAAGTATTGAGGCTGTCTACATTTAGTATTGAGGCTGTCTACATAAAGTAATTGAGGCTGTCTACATTTAGTATTGAGGCTGTCTACATTAGGTATTGAGGCTGTCTACATAAAGTAATTGAGGCTGTCTACATTTAGTATTGAGGCTGTCTACATTAAGTATTGAGGCTGTCTACATAAAGTAATTGAGGCTGTCTACATTTAGTATTGAGGCTGTCTACATAAAGTAATTGAGGATGTATACATAAAGTAATTGAGGCTGTCTACATTTAGTATTGAGGCTGTCTACATAAAGTAATTGAGGCTGTCTACATTTAGTATTGAGGCTGTCTACATTAAGTATTGAGGCTGTCTACATAAAGTAATTGAGGCTGTCTACATTTAGTATTGAGGCTGTCTACATTAAGTATTGAGGCTGTCTACATAAAGTAATTGAGGCTGTCTACATTTAGTATTGAGGCTGTCAACATTTAGTATTGAGGCTGTCTACATTAAGTATTGAGGCTGTCTACATAAAGTAATTGAGGCTGTCTACATTTAGTATTGAGGCTGTCTACATAAAGTAATTGTGGCTGTCTACATAAAGTAATTTAGACTATCTAGGAAGATAGTATCTGGATCACTGTGTATTATGAAGATGGCATCTGGATATCTGTAAATTATGAAGATGGTACCTGGATGTATGTATACTATGAGGATGGTATCTGGATGTATGTATATTATGTAGATGGTTTCTGGATGTATTAATATTATGAAGATGGTATCTGGATGTATGTATATTATGAAGATGATATCTGGACGTATGTATATCATGAAAATGGTATCTGGATGTATGTATATCATGAAGATGGTATCTGGATGTATGTATATCATGAAGATGGTATCTGGACGTATGTATATCATGAAGATGGTATCTGGATGTATGTATATTATGAAGATGTTACCTGGATGCATTATATTAGGATGTATGTATACTATGTAGATGGTATCTGGATGTATGTATATTATGAAGATTGTATCTGGATGTATATTATGAAGATGGTATCTGGACGTATGTATATTATGAAGATGGTATCTGGATGTATGTATATTATGAAGATGGTATCTGGATGTATGTATATTATGAAGGTGGTATCTGGATGTATGTATATTATGAGGATGGTATCTGAATGTATGTGTATTACCAAAAGTGTTTATTCTACAGAATTATTGAGATCCGCGTTTATCTTACCATTTTAAATGACCTTCACCTTCAGTCACCAACTCACCACTACCAGAAGTTTGATTTTATTTCTATCATATATCAAGCATTTGCCCATTCATAGCAGATGACGTTGCAAGCAGGAGCGAGGATGTTGCGCCACTCTGGTATCAGAAATAATGATATAATAGTATATATCGCATGTGAGTTCCATCTTGCCGAGTGTAAATTTTGTAGTTTCTTCCAGCTGATGCGATGCCAACGTGAAGTTGTTTTGTAATGACAATATGCCTGACATAATTCATAAAAACAACTTGAAATCATTTCGCCATCCAGGGTTCTCGCCTGTGCTAACATCATCTGTCACAACGAGGCGGTAATCAGCCTGAAGAGTGGAATGGTTTTGTGTTAATTTGTCAATGAAGGAATATTTGTGTTCAGGTTTGCTCGTTGGCTCTTGAATAAGAGAATTCATGAAATGTTTCAGAAAGAGGTCGAGTACATGGTGCTGACAGTCAATACATTCTGGCTTCTGAAAGCCCTTGCTCAAGACATCATCCTGTATGAGCTTTACAATCCCGAGCAAACGACAGTATTTAATGCAGTCGTGTCGCATATTATCACGCAAATATTTTTCCAAGCATCATATTCATCAATTAGCTGATGTAGTTCCTTGTGAATGGCCACGGCAGAACCACTCTCACATTTAAGAATACCGAGTTTGATTGCGGTTGGCATATTTTTCAGCAGAACTACTTGATACTCTTCCCCTTGAACTCTTTTACCATCAAACTGGAGACAATAGGTATCTTTGCATTGAAGTTTTTGAAAAATTTGGTTTTCATTTTCCGTCCTTCAGGGATTACTTGTTTCCAAACACCCGCCTGACTTGGAACCGGCACATCATGACCCTGTTCAGCAATGGCTGCAAGAACGTGATATGCTTTATGTGTAGAAATGTTGTTTTTCAGTACTAGCAAACCCGCTGTTGTAGTGCTTGCTCTTTGGTATTTCGGTTTGCATTCAGAAGATGACGGGGAAGAATAGTTTGTCGAGTCGGGTGAAGAAGCAGAGGTTTCAGAATCCGAAGATTCTGAGACAGTTGTATGTGTTTGTGTGGGTTATGAGACACTTGTATGTGTTTGTGTAGGTTGTGAGACAGTTGTATGTGTTTGTGTAAATTGCGATTGAGAAGTGCTGGCTTGAGATTGAGTTTTGGATAGTCGGATTCGTTTTCTTGGGTGGATTGATTCTAAAAGATCTTGTTTGACCATTGAATAACCAATCTTTCCTCCACTCTTAACTTGCCTCTGGTAGAGCTCTTTATCCTCCTTGCTTTTCCATTCTCCATTTACGTTGGTGAAAGTGGTGTAGTAAATTTATCACACTGTTTCTTTTTGTTTTTGACATATAAATCAAACAGACAATTGAGTTTCTTTCTGATTAGTGTGCTGGATAATCGTGGAAAGTCTAGAATTTCCCTCCGGATCAATTCTATATCAGTAATCATAATTTTGATTAGATCCAGTCGCCGTTTCTGGCTATTGAACAGAAAAGTGAAGTTTCCAAGAATTTGACGGTTTGTAGGCATCTGTGTGAGATTGATTAGCTTTTCAACAGATGGAATTCTCGGATCCCTATTCCGTTTAGAAGATGAGGGTAGATGCCTTACTTAAACAAATGGAAACAACTGACTGGAATGTGCTTAAAAGCAGTCTAGTAAGTAAAAATTCAGTGTTAAATTGAAACCGAGAGTCAAACTGCGCGATATGTGAAAACAAAAATGAAAAGGTGAGGGAACTTTTTTCAATTAAAAAAAAAAATTAATGTTGCTACTGTCATCTACATACAATTGTTCCTCGAATGTGAGGGGTTTCAGTTTCGTTACGAAAAATAATGAAAATAGTTATCACCCTAGTGTACAGGGAATAACATCTGAGTACAGGGAATACCATCTGTGTACAGGGAATAACACATAAGTACAGGGAATACCATCTGTGTACAGGGAATACCATCTGTGTACAGGGAATAACATCTAAGTACAGGGAATAACATCTGAGTACAGGGAATAACATCTGTGTACAGGGAATAACATCTATGTACAGGGAATAACATCTTAGTACAGGGAATAACATCTGAGTACGGGGAATACCATCTGTGTACAGGGAATAAACATAAGTACAGGGAATACCAGCTGTGAACAGTGAATAACATCTGAGTACAGGGAATAACATCTATGTACAGGGAATAACATCTGAGTACAGCGAATAACATCTGAGTACAGGGAATAACATCTGTGTACAGGGAATAACATATATGTACAGGGAATAACATCTGAGTACAGGGAATAACATCTGAGTACAGGGAATAACATCTGAGTATAGGGAATACCATCTGTGTACAGTGAATAACATCTGAGTACAGGGAATAACATCTGTGTACAGGGAATACCATCTGAGTACAGGGAATACTATCTGAGTACAGGGAATACTATCTGAGCACAATGAATTTTAATAATACGAAACAAAACATTCACATCATCAAGCACACTGTTCCCAGTCTTAGTTCAAAATAAGGAGCGGAGGATGGGACATAGGGGCTACCAACAGGGGAAATGATGTCTTGCATTTTTTAGCCATCAATTTTTGACTTTCGTAGACATCAATTGTTGACTTTCACAGACATCAACTGTTGACTTTCACGGACATTAATTGTTGACTTTCCCGGACGTCAATTATTGACTTGCACAGACATCAATTGTTGATGAACTAACTTAGTTCTGTATCATTACGTCAGATGATACAACATCTAGTTGAGGAACTTAGTTCTGCATCATAACGGCAGTAGATACAAAATCTTGTTGATGAACTAACTTAGCTCTGTATCATTACTTCAGATGATACAACATCTAGTTGAGGAGCTTAGTTCTGCATCATTACGTCAGTAGATACAACATCTAGTTGAGAAACTTAATTATGTATCATTACGTCAGTAGATACAAAATCTAGTTGAGGAACTAACTTAGTTCTGTATCATCACGTCAGTAGTCTGCACGTGTGAATTGAATGACGTGTTGAGGTGCGTCTATGTCAACAGTTTGTGTGTACTTTGTTTAAGGAGACTGTGACGTAGCAGGATTGGATTGAAGTTGAAAGAGCAGAGGTCATGTATGTTTGAAGGGGAGAGTAGAGTTGGGGGTGGATGACTATTTTTATAATATGTGGACTGGACATATCTATTTAATGCTTTCATTTTTGACTGCTAAATTACAAGCAATAGCAGTACATGTTTTATTTATTACTGCTAGATACCAAAATAGTATAGTAATAGCAGTACATGTTTTATTTATTACTGCTAGATACCAAAATAGTATAGTAATAGCAGTACATGTTTTATTTATTACTGCTAGATACCAAAATAGTATAGTAATATCAGTACATGTTTTATTTATTACTGCTAGATACCAAAATAGTATAGCAACAAGTTTAAGTTCACCTCCTCAGAGGCGGAGTCTGGTCGGTCAAGCCCCAAGGCACAGAGGTCAATCTAGGACACCGTTACAAAGAGGGACACAAACAATTAAGATGCATGTATAAAGTTGGTGTTTCATGGAGTCCTTCCCTAGTCGAGGCCCGTGGGACGCCCCCAGTCAGCCCGCCGTTAACTCAACATCTGCTATCCCTGCATTGCCTGGTCACTACCATTAAATAGTCAGCATATTATTTCAATCTATTTAACATTTCACTAAGATTGCGAAATTTCTTATCAAACCCACTGGGTGGCGTCAGTTAGATGACCAATTTAAAAACACGGAGTCATCCACTTCAAAAAAAAAATAGTTATTATTACTTTCGATATTAATCATAATCACGTATGGATAGGCAAATTAGGCGGTTACCTAGGCCCTACTTTATCAGCCATCAAAATGGATGGTCAAGTAGGCAGTTAGCTAGGGCCTACCTAATCCGCTACGTACTGTACTTTTTCCCAGGGCCCTTAATGTACCTTTGCCCAGGGCCCCTTATCTACCTTTGCCCAGAGCCCCCTTATCTACCTTTAACCAGGGCCCCCTAATGTACCTTTGCTCAGGGCCCCCAATGTACCTTTATTCAGGGCCACCTAATGTACCTTTGCCTAAAGCCTTATAAAACGTGAGAACGACCTTGATGATTCATGAGACACGACACATACAATTCTGGTCGCAATTCACCGGACGCAATTACAATCCAGCCACTTTTTTTGGGAGGCCTTTTTCAACTCACCCCATGCTAGACTGTAAAAATTCATTTTTTTTTCGCAAGACTTTCTGCAAATTGTCTTTGGGTGGTCAACCTTTCTCTGGCCTTGGGGGGGGGGGGAGGTTCACTGCAGAACCATTTGTTTAATGTCTTCTGGTGGATGCCTGTACGAGTGACCAATACATCTCCATTTACTACTGGATATTTGTACATCAATGGGAGGGGGGGGTCTTGGTTTGCCACTTGCCAGATTTATTCGTTCCTCTAGTCGCCTTCTAGCCACACATAATACAATTGGAGACCACTTGCCAGTAAGGTCATCATGCCTTAGTAGACCACTTCCTGTGGTCGAATTAAAAGTTGTTAACAGCTAAATAATGAGTATTTTATGATATCTTTGATATATTAATTATGTAGCGTTATTTAGTTGTTTTTTTTTAAATTCGACGCAGACCATAATTTAGCAGTGATGGGCAGTAACTAAAAATTAATAAACTATCAGTTAACTAACTTTTTATCAAAAGAGTAACGTTTAACTAAAACTTTTATTTTTTAGTTCAACTTTTTTGAACTAACTTTTTAATTTAAGTGAATTTTAACAAACATATTTTTGAATGAAAATTTTAAAGTTTTAATAAATAATAAATAGGTAAATTAATGAAAATATCAATATTATTCACATTAATCATTTTGTTTATAATGTTAACATTTTCAAACTAGTTTTTTGATTTATATCTAAGAAAAACTGATTCATCATAAAGAACGTCGGACATTTTATACCTTCTAGATGTTAATATTTGGCCCGCAACACTAAAAAGTCGTTCAACGGCTGCACTACTGGGAAGTGTTGCATTGTATCTACAAAATGCAGCAGCCAATCGTGGATATGAAAGCAATGAAGAATTTTCTGTGGAAGGTTTTCTTAAATAAAGTTCGACTTCACTGACAATTTCAACTGTATTTGCTGGCTGTCGATCTTCTTGCATGTAACTGTATAAATCATCTTATACGTCTGATGACAAAAGTGCATGTGTTCCACCTTGAGTTTCCATTGGCTCTAGTCCGGAAGTTGTCATGTGCTGTACAGTCTGTATGAGTAGTTCTTTCTTTGAGAATCTCTCATTTGGGTATAGATAGTTTAATTTAAACTTTGGTAGGAGCATAGTTGCCAAACTATAATCATCAGATTTAAAAACTTCTTGGAAACGTGTTTTTAAACCATTTATAAGCACGTTAATTAATGGCACCATTAATTTTTCCTTCATACATTTCATCTTGTATATAACACCCTTAATAGTTGGAGTAACCATACCAATAAAACTGTCATTTTTACTTTGCAGCATATCCATTGCCATTGTCACTGGTTTCATAACTCGCACATATACTTCCAAAAAGATCATATCATCTTCTGAAATTGGTTCTAAAAGCATTTTGTGTTTCCGAAATATTCAATAAATGGAAAGGAAATATTTTTAGTTACAATATTTTAGTTAAACTTTTTTAGTTATAACTAAAAAAAAAATGTAGTTAAACTGAGGATTTAACTAAAATTTTTTTTAAAAAGTTAAACTTTCTATTTAACTTTTAAAAAAGAGTTTAACTGAAAGTTAGTTACATTTTAGTTAGAATTTTGTAACTTTTGCCCATCACTGTAATTTAGTGACATAAAACTAAACATACACACACTGGGGGCCTAGCTGTGTAGAGCGTTTGTCTTTCGATCTGAGAGTCCCGTGTTCGATCATCGGTGAGAACCAAGGGCAGGGGTGGGCAAAATATTTATATGGAGGGCCACATTGAAAACTTGAATGTTTTCTGCGGGCCGCATATATATTTTGTCTACTTCAATTACATATTGCAACGTGTGAAAATATGAATTAAAGATAACAACCATGTATTTGTCATTTTATTTCACATTCACACTCTATTACACATGCACGTTACATTTTAAAATACGAACTAAATCAGTTGCTAATCCAACGCAAGAGGGTACCACAAAAAGTATTTGCTTGCATCTCGAAGCTGGTGCTCCAAATTATCACTGATCTTTTCAACAGTTCCAACAATGTTGTCTGATTCTGTTTTCTGTTCTAGACACATAATGCTTGCTGCACTCGTCGTGAGAAAAAGGCTTGTTCCGTTTTACGATCTTATGGGACAGCACCAAACTGGCTTCGGTTGTAGCATCTTTGAATAATGTACCAACTAGACCTGCTATTTCCTTGTTCTCTCTTCGTTCGTTATTAAACTGTGCCCGAAATCCTAATGTTTTGTTTGTTACTCCTTAAAGACGCTCACACACTCATGCCACAGCAAGCACACTGCTTTGCTCCCAGCTCTGTTGAAGCAGTATTTAGCAGTACATTCGTCATTAAAAACATGACGTTCTTCCACAATTAATTGCTAGTGATCTCTAAAAATCTGAAACCATTGAACCGAATTACTATCCTTAGATTAGAATGAAATAGTCGGAATAAAATAAAAAAAAGAATATAGCGAAAGCTCTAAACAAAGCAAATTACCATCGACATAGTATCGCAACATGTGCAAGTATACGGGCCGCATAATGTACCCTGATGGGCCGCATGCAGCCCGCGGCCTTAGTTTGCCCACCCTGACCATGGGTGTTTTTCCATGTCAAATTTGTTGTAAAGTCCTTCAAATGGGTACTCGACTTAAGCTGGGGAAGTAAGGGTGGTTGGGCGTTGTGCTAGCCACAGAAATTGTACTTTCTGTACGTACATTGTTCGAGGGCTACCACACACCTAGAAATTGTACTTTCTGTAGGTACATTTGTTCAAAGGCTACCACACACCTAGAAATTGTACTTTCTGTAGGTACATTGTTCTATATAGAATTCAGAAAACAGTCATCAACATGGTTGCAGTCATCAACAATGGTTGCAGTCATCAACATGGTTGCAAATATAGTCATCATAATTAAGCCCCCCCCCTCCCAACTACGATACTGTACAACTCAGTAACATAAGGGCTCCAGGAGATAACACTTTGTTTGTTAGATACAACCAGTTACAATATAATTAACACCTTTTGTTGAATGTTGACATTTTATATTTCACGTGGAGCCGGTCTGGCCAGACAACATTGTCGTTCCTGTTTGTTTGTTTACGTTTTTTGTATTGACAATACCTTTATTTGGGTGGTCTTTCTAGGCACGGGGCAACACAACTTGAATGATTTATTTCATCTTAGATACTAACGCAATAATTATAGGCAGGTTGGGAAAATACAAAAGATGAATTAGGTGAGGTGTACCGTATCACTCACAAACCACATTGTCTGAAGTAGTCAACTAAGCCATTCAGTTAGGTATGACAATCCTATCAGATTCAATGGCCCATAGACCATCAACGCGTTGGGCTAGCCCACTTTTAAAAAAGTTATTCTAATTTTACCATCTCTATTCTCTCCCTTCTCAATCCCCTACTATCAAGTAGTACACGCCTTTCATTTCGCTTGCGAGGGGGGTTTTCCTATTATAGCTCAAGCCTTATAAGGCGATGGTTGAGTCCATGTGACGGCAGGTGTGACGTGTGACACAGAATCCCCTTGGATAGTGGAATGTTGAACAAATACAGCAACACGCCCAGAGATTTACTATGATCCGCGCTCTTTCCGATTTACAAATTGCTCATTCAGTACGCGAATTTTAAATACCTACACCCAGAGCAATCTACCTGCTAATAATACTGAATTATAATAATTAATGCAGTAAAAAAATTGCACTGATTATAATCATAAAGAGATTATGTCTAGCTGCTTAAACAGCACATCCGTTAATTTTGAAATAACCCTCTTATTATTATCAGTACACATTTTAAGTGCCTAACTACCTACATGATTTAGATTTAAGGAGACACCCTTAGATTACACTTATTTTATTCATTTTCTATTATATTAAGAAACAATCATTCCAAATAATTATGTGCGCATTTTACAGCACGGCCTAGATAAACAACTGTTTACGATTCATTACGAACGCCTTCGGCAACGCGCAGCCAATCAAAATAATCCGCCGACACAAACCCGGCTTGTACTTTACCGCGCAACGCTCGAGTGTCAACAAGACCGAGCCGAACAAAAATAGCTGACATTGCTTTCGTTAGTTCATTTCTATTCACGTCACTGTGGCAGACGACTTGTGTGATTTCCTTCGTCACTTTTCGGTGCTTAAACGCTTTTAATTCCTTACAAAACAATGGCACACAGAGCAGCTAAAAGTGGTATTGCCCTAGAGGCTCAACAAAAGGTACGTCCATCTCTTTAATAAAATTGTTTTTACACAAAGTCGTTCGGTGGTCAGCTAATATCGATTGTCACACAGAAGACAGACGATACTAATATTAACTGAAGATGGAGCACTAACCAGGCTCACCTTTTGACGTGGTACTTTTTAGTACCCTACAATGTCAAGTGAAATATATCATGTTTATTACTAAAGTAAAATATTTTAATTCATGCTAAAAAAAAAAAAGCAATAGACTAATAAAATACAAGTCGAAACTTTCCTTTTTTTTTTTTGACCACTAACATAATTTAAAATACCCCCCCCCACCGGTTTTTAAATGTTAAAAGCCAAACATTAGGGAAATTCATTATCTTTTAATCATTTTATGTTTAATGATAAATTATAAACTGTCTGTGTAATGAGCGTAGTCATAATACGTATAATACGAACAATTACATTTTCAATTTTGATATTAATTAAATTAATGTAATTTTGACTTGTTTTTTTCTGTAATCTGTGATATTTGATCTTGTGGTTGCTAACAATGATATATATATATATATATATATATATATATATATATATATATATTAAGAAATTACTGCAAGTTTTGTGTTAATGACAAGCTGTAGTCAGTATTATAAATGACGTGTCATTGTGATTGATGTCTAATCCCGGACTATGATAATCACCTATAATGTAATATTCCCCTTCAAGATTATCGCACTAGGTCGATATTTCCTGTTTAAAGAATCGCTGACGTTTATCTCAAAGGCTTAGTCTCTTATGTACACAGACACATACTTTATCACAAAGATAAAGACTATTTATAGTTGGTCATAGAAAAATTGTTATCTCTGTGAAGCGGCAAATACAAAACGTTGTCAGTTCAGTATAGACGTGTATACATCGAGCACAGTGTTCAGTATAGACTTGTATACATCGAGCACATTGTTCAGTATAGACATTGAGCACAGTGTTTAGTATAGACGTGTATACATCGAGCACAGTGTTCAGTGTAGACATTGAGCTCAGTGTTTAGTATAGACGTGTATACATCGAGCACAGTGTTCAGTATAGACATTGAGCACAGTGTTTAGTATAGACGTGTATACATCGAGCACAGTGTTCAGTATAGATGTGTATACATCGAGCACAGTGTTCAGTATAGACATTGAGCACAGTGTTTAGTATAGACATTGAGCACAGTGTTCAGTATAGACATTGAGCACAGTGTTCAGTATAGACATTGAGCACAGTGTTCAGTATAGACGTGTATACATCGAGCACAGTGTTCAGTATAGACATTGAGCACAGTGTTCAGTATAGACATTGAGCACAGTGTTCAGTATAGACATTGAACACAGTGTTCAGTATAGACATTGAGCACAGTGTTCAGTGTAGACATTGAGCACAGTGTTCAGTGTAGACATTGAGCACAGTGTTCAGTATAGACATTGAACACAGTGTTCAGTATAGACATTGAACACAGTGTTTATTAGAAGAAAGAAATTTAAGAAGAAAAAACACTCTTTAAGTCTTGGCTCCCACGGTCTCAGCGTGAAGTATGACATGTGTATGTGGGGTGGGGGTGGGGGAGAATTAGTGCGCCATTCATCGGACTATAATAATCCACATTGCTATTTTACACAGTTGGCAACCATATAAAGAAATTATTCCAACCTGTGGTCGTATGGCTGTAGAATAGTTTAGATTATGCCGAGTTATTTCAATTGACAAGACCCTTCCTCCCACCCCACCCTCTACGTTTTACCAGTTGACGTCTGTCTTAACATTAAGTGCACACACGGAACCAAATATTCAACTCCACCACCACCCTCCTCTCACATTCCCCTCCCCCCTCTTCCCGATCCCTCTTTTCAAAAGTGCAGTTTAAAAAAAAAGAAGAGCTTGAATCTGACTGAGTCGTCTCACACAGGGAGGGGGGGGGGGCGAATGTTTGAAGTTTATGTATGGCGAGCAGAAAATGAGTCAACCTGTGACAGGCACGCCTTGTGTACACAATGCCTGGTATTGACACCCAAATAACGTGCATCGCTGGCCGAAACATCCTGTAGGTCATAATGGTCTGGCAGTTGCCGTGTTTGGGTTCTGGGCTGGTTCGGTATCAGTACCCGGCAACCTAACACCTCTGTGGTCACTATTGTGATAAATAGTCCAATTAGTTTTATCAACCTAACACCTCTGTGGTTACTATTGTAATACATAGTCCATTTAGTTTTATCACACGCACATTTATAATCTAATGTTCTCCCCCCTCCTCATACTAATTCTATAGAGACACTGTATATTTCATGAAACATTTACACACACACACACATATATATATATATGTGTGTGTGTGTGTGTAACAATTATCATGTGTGTGTTTATGTGTGTGTAACAATTATCATGTGTGTGTAACAATTATCATGTGTGTGTAACAATTATCATGTGTGTGTTTATGTGTGTGTGCCGTGTTTCTTCTAATGTCACATATTACACAGTTTTATGGGCATGCGCACTTTAAAAAAATGTCTTTGATCTAATTTTAGACCTGTCAGTCTGTGTGCATGTTTGTGGGGAGGCAGCAGGCAGTCGCGACTGTATGCTGACTGAATATGTACCTAGGGTTAAAGTATGTCTATGTACGGCAGACAGTGTTGGGATTAGATGACGATTGTTGTTTATAATACGTCTATCTGCACTAGCAGTTTGTTTAATCTATCTAACCATACTCTATATTGTTATATACGTCCGTACACTGTACTGTTATATCAAAGTATACTTCGTGTAGCTATGTCAAACTAAAATGTATATTATTATATCGAATTGTATTATTTATCTTTCATATCAAACTGTACTAGGTTAAGTTATATTAATCCCCAGCAGCTTGCATATACTTATGACAGTGTTGAACATGTACTGTCTTTTGTTATTATTATTAGTATGTTCTATTTAATACAAGTCTTGAGTTGTTGAAAGTTGCATTTAGTTTATCTGTTGAACCCGTTTACATTATACTAGCTGTACCCTGCAAAACATTTGCTTAGAATTATATCCCCTTAGGCTTGATCGGCAGGCAGGTTATTTTTTTGGTTTCGGGCTGATGCGATTTTTTTTTCATGATTGTATTTTAAACTGGAATACTGTTATATTAATTCTTTACTTTCGATTTAACGCACACTCGAAATGAATATTATTATATATGATGTTGAATCACCCGATCGAGTGTGAAATATAAAGAATGTTGTTAAACTTGTTGACACCAACTGAAAAATACACGCCGGCTGTACATATTCTGTGCATACATCAGTGTGTCTTGTTTCATTGCACGAGACAAGCGACACACGGTACAAAGTGAAGAACACATAACACTACTGGCAGAGGGTGTGTCTCATACATCATGGCACTTGAGCCTACACTTCAATTTTAAAACAATGATACAACAAAAACATCAACTAAGTTTATAATGTAGCAAGAGAGGAATGTGTTAAGGAAAACACCCCACTGAGAGCTGGAATACTTGACCCACTTACACAGACGCCCCTGGCATCTAGAGTTGAATCATACAATTTGTTACTCACAGCTCACACCCTCCAGCCAGTGTGCACAATGTGTGTGTGTGTATGTGTGTGTGTACCGAAGCTTCAGATACTGTCACAACAGGGCGTGGCTTCTTGCCTCCAAGTCATTGTTTATTTCCTTTATGTGGCCGGCAGACCCACGTGACTCCTTGACCCAGTTTGTGTATGGTGGCGACCAGCTGCTTCTATCAAACATTTAATTACTTTTGGTAGCAATTTGAAACATCTGTAGATACATTTTACATTTTAGTCACATGAGTGAAACATTTTGTTACCAGTGGTCCAGGCATTTGGAAACATCTACTTACATTTCACATTTCAGTATCACTGGTGTGGCTGTGAGATCCTCAGATATAGATACATATATCTCTGGTCACTGTTGTCAGGGAGTAGTGACCAGATACTTACTACACGTCTACAACCTGCCATTAGTGTCTCAATCCGTGACTTGCATCCCATCCCAAACCATACATCGATATAAAATTGATTGAGACGTGTTATGCAGCAGTACACAATATCGGAATTTGATTTTTGACACCACTAAAAATGTATAAAACACGGTGTGTTGTTTATATCAATGTAATATGCCCTCTGTATTTTGTGTTGATCGACAATGCGCCGTGTTATTTTTAATCGTGCTATCTAATGCTAGTTTGACGTTGAACACAATCATTTCAACGTCAACATAAGACAGTTTTACATTCTATCTTTTGACGTTACGAACACATATCCGTGCTAACTTTCATTATGACCATTACTTACAGCTAGACATTTGCATTGCCACATACAGTTGTCTACGTCATCTCATATATATACAGTGTTGTAATGAAAGTGTACACAACTAATTAAATTATTGGTCTTTATTCTCGTTTACAGTTCACGTATTATTTCAAAACATCAAGCACTTAACACGTCCTTACAACAACTAGAGGGGGTGGGGGTGTCCTGTTAGAACCATTTCATGATCTCATCTCTCTGCTAGAAACAGTCCTGACATTTATTTACTGCTGCATAGAAAAGCCACCCCAAGGAAGTTGAGCTAATTAGACATTTTTGTGAACTTTGACCTCCAGCCTAATTTTGACCTAATTGTGGGATGGAAAGAATGTCCACAACAACTGGTCATTGCGCACGTCTCAGCAGGACTTAGTTTTCAGCCACCACTAAACTTTTCCTGGTCTTGGGGGAACGGAGGGAGGGAGGGGGGGTCTTAATCCTGATTGTGATCTAGAAGTAGGTCAGTTGATAACGAAATGTTGGTGTGGTCAGTTCTAGAAGTAGGTCAGTTGATAACGAAATGTTGGTGTGATCAGTTCATCATTCGACACAAACTGTTTACATTTCTTTTAGCATGATAATACATCGTCTTGCCAGCCTTTTGATTGATTTAATAGTTAAACATAGCTTAGTGCAGTCTGACCCTTGACCCTTTACTACAGAGTAGCGACCTCAGACACAAGCACACGTTCTATTCAACAGCGATATATCTCCTCTGGCCCCCTGGAGAGATAACTGGAAGAGATAAAGCGTTAGATTAATACTTTGCTGGAATGTTGTGAGCAGTTAGGTGAAAGAAAAACATAAATAGAGATCTGACCTCAACAAACAGATGACACATTCTCAGACATGTCATTATCTTACATTCTCAGACATGTGGACATTTGTAACGGAGATTATTAAAGTCATACCACTATCAAATTGATCACATGTACAAAGAGCCCAGCCCAGGTTTCAATGAACACACACTAGCTCATCATTTGTTCACTTTTCTGACTTAAAATTCACAGGTTGTCACATCTGTTTGGTTTTAAATGTGAGTGTGTATTAGTTATTGTGTATTTGGTGAATTATCAGGCATTGTTGTATGAGTGGCCTGAATAATTGTTACTTCACTGTCTAGTGCAGAACTTTACTGTCTAGTGCAGAACTTTACTGTCTAGTGCAGAACTTTACTGGCTAGTGCAGAACTTTACTGTCTAGTGCAGAACTTTACTGGCTAGTGCAGAACTTTACTGGCTAGTGCAGAACTTTACTGGCTAGTACAGATATGGGCCAACTGCGACCTGCACACAGCTTCACTAATACGAGGAAGGGGAATTAGCATAATCAGTTCATTACGTATCATTTAAACACTCAATCTATCTGCGCTAGCTAGGTCTGGCCCATTTGCCAAATGTAAGAACCCATTGTGGCCCGCGGACCGAAAATATGCCCACCCATGACCCCATCATTTTCTGACTAAAAAATCAAATTGTTAAATGGACGTGGCATGAAGGTTATAGGTCAACCTTACATTGGTGTGACGGTCAGGCCAGTGATTGGTGTGACGGTCGGTTTAGAAACTTGGCTAACGAATGTACGTGGTTAAAAGTAGACCCATGTCCACCGCTAACAGTGACAAATAAAATATCGTCATTCCCTAGTTTCTTGACGACACAAATATTTTATCTGTTCATGACGTCAAAGTTGTATCCTGGTTATTGTGCCCCCCCCCCCACCAAGTAATCAAAGTGCCTCGTAACATATGTGTATTATATTATATTGTACGACATGTCTGTGTGTTACAATTGCAGTGAATGACTGTTTCACAGTGTGTATTAAATTGTACGACATGTCTGTGTGTTACAGTTGCAGTGAATGACTGTATCACAGTGTGTTTTATATTGTACGACATGTCTGTGTGTTACAGTTGCAGTGAATGACTGTATCACAGTGTGTTTTATATTGTACGACATGTATGTGTGTTACAGTTGCAGTGAATGACTGTATCACAGTGTGTATTATATTGTACGACATGTCTGTGTGTTACAGTTGCAGTGAATGACTGTATCACAGTGTGTATTATATTGTACGGCATGTCTGTGTGTTACAGTTGCAGTGAATGACTGTATCACAGTGTGTATTATATTGTACGACATGTCTGTGTGTTACAGTTGCAGTGAATGACTGTATCACAGTGTGTATTATATTGTACGACATGTCTGTGTGTTACAGTTGCAGTGAATGACTGTATCACAGTGTGTATTATATTGTACGACATGTCTGTGTTACAGTTGCAGTGAATGACTGTATCACAGTGTGTATTATATTGTACATGTCTGTGTGTTACAGTTGCAGTGAATGACTGTATCATAGTGTGTTTAACGACCCAAACATGACATTTTTATTTTCTCCCGGCATACAATTCACTACATATTGACTTGTGTGACATATAATTCACTACATACTGACTTGTGTGTTATATAATTCACTACATACTGACTTGTGTGGCATATAATTCACTACATACTGACTTGTGTGTCATATAATTCACTACATACTGACTTGTGTGGCATATAATTCACTACATACTGACTTGTGTCAACGTGTGTGTCATATAATTCACTACATACTGACTTGTGTGTCATATAATTCACTACATACTGACTTGTGTGGTATATAATTCACTATATACTGATTAGTGTGGCAAAAAAATATAAACAAGAGGGGGGAAAGGATTTATTTGGAGCCGCCCTAAACTCAACCAATAGCAGCCCTAAACTCAACCAATAGCAGCCTTAAACTCAACCAATAGCAGCCCTAAACTCAACCAATAGCAGCCCTAAACTCAACCAATAGCAGCCCTAAACTCAACCAATAGGTAATGCGACTTAAAGAGCGGCATATGACCTCAGTTGAAACATAACAATGATACCGGTGTTTTTGGGCACTGTTAAACTGAGTTGGATAACAATTATGGGTTTTATTTGATAATGCCACAAAGTTGATCTGAACTATTCTATCACAGTGTGCCACAAAGTTGATCTGAACTATTCTATCACAGTGTGCCACAAAGTTGATCTGAACTATTCTATCAAGTGTGCCACAAAGTTGATCTGAACTATTCTATCAAGTGTGCCACAAAGTTGATCTGAACTATTCTATCACAGTGTGCCACAAAGTTGATCTGAACTATTCTATCACAGTGTGCCACAAAGTTGATCTGAACTATTCTATCACAGTGTGCCACAAAGTTGATCTGAACTATTCTATCACTGTGTGCCACAAAGTTGATCTGAACTATTCTATCACAGTGTGCCGCTCTTACCGACTGACTCTTAAGACTGATAACCTTGTGCTTGTATCAATGTGATGACCTTGTGCTTGTATCAATGTGATGACCTTGTGCTTCTATCAATGTGATGACCTTGTGCTTGTATCAATGTGATGACCTTGTGCTTGTATCAATGTGATGACCTAGTGCTTGTATCAATGTGATGACCTTGTGCTTGTATCATTGTGATGACCTTGTGCTTGTATCAATGTGATGACCTTGTGCTTGTATCAATGTGATGACCTTGTGCTTGTATCAATGTGATAACCTTGTGCTTGTATCAATGTGATGACCTTGTGCTTGTATCAATGTGATGACCTTGTGCTTGTATCAATGTGATGACCTTGTGCTTGGATCAATGTGATGACCTAGTGCTTGTATCAATGTGATGACCTTGTGCTTGTATCAATGTGATGACCTTGTGCTTGTATCATTGTGATGACCTTGTGCTTGTATCAATGTGATGACCTTGTGCTTGTATCAATGTGATGACCTTGTGCTTGTATCAATGTGATGACCTTGTGCTTGTATCAATGTGATAACCTTGTGCTTGTATCAATGTGATGACCTTGTGCTTGTATCAATGTGATGACCTTGTGCTTGTATCAATGTGATGACCTTGTGCTTGTATCAATGTGATGACCTTGTGCTTGTATCAGTGTGATGACCTTGTGCTTGTATCAATGTGATAACCTAGTGCTTGTATCAATGTGATGACCTTGTGCTTGTATCAATGTGATGACCTTGTGCTTGTATCATTGTGATGACCTTGTGCTTGTATCAATGTGATGACCTTGTGCTTGTATCAATGTGATGACCTTGTGCTTGTATCAATGTGATGACCTTGTGCTTGTATCAGTGTGATGACCTTGTGCTTGTATCAATGTGATAACCTAGTGCTTGTATCAATGTGATGACCTTGTGCTTGTATCAATGTGATGACCTTGTGCTTGTATCATTGTGATGACCTTGTGCTTGTATCAATGTGATGACCTTGTGCTTGTATCAATGTGATGACCTTGTGCTTGTATCAATGTGATGACCTAACGTACCGATGCTAAAAAAATACAAGACACATACAATCTGACCGCAACTTTTGAATCTTGCTGTTTCCTTGGATCGGTCTAGGCCGGACATTAAAAGACTACTGCCCATATGGCTACTTGATCCAACCCCTGCCCATTGGGCTACTTGATCCAACCCCTGCCCATTGGGCTACTTGATCCAGCCCCTGCCCATTGGGCTACTGGATCCAACCCCTGCCAATTGGGCTACTTGATCCAACCCCTGCCCATTGGGCTACTTGATCCAACCCCTGCCCATTGGGCTACTTGATCCAGCCCCTGCCCATTGGGCTACTTGATCCAACCCCTGCCCATTGGGCTACTTGATCCAGCCCCTGCCCATTGGGCTACTTGATCCAGCCCCTGCCCATTGGGCTACTTGATTCAGCCCCTGTTCCGCTCCCCTCCGTTCGATCATATAAATGACGTTGACCTAGCTTAGTGCAATATGACCCTTGACCACAGAGCAGCGAACTCAGACACAAGCACACTTTCTACTCAACAGAGATATACATAATTCACTCATCTACTCAACAGAGATATACATAATTCACTCATCTACTCAACAGAGATATACATAATTCACTCATCTACTCAACAGAGATATACATAATTCACTCATCTACTCAACAGAGATATACCTAATTCACTCATCTACTCTTGATCCGGTCCTTCATTGTGACCAGCGATTGAAGAAAGTTGCCCACTCCTGGTCTTGATGTTGCATTCTTACCTACTGCTCCATGATGAACTGTAGAAAACTCATAGCTACTTATAGATTGTGTGTACTGTACCGTAGATAAATTCTCCTCTCTGCTATGTCATCAAACTCTTGGTTGTGTTCTGTCAACTCTAACAGTAATTTACTCTCTCTCTCTCCTGAAACGACAAGGTTTCCTTTAATTAAAACAGAATGATCTTTACTGAAGGGTGATGACAACCAAATCTCTGCTCATTCTGTTTGTCTAGCCTTATATAGACACACACACACAGCAAGTTGAAATACTTTCTCCTCGCTACACTGTGTGTGGTCTCCAACATGTGTTGGACTTAAGATGTTTCTTGAGTGTAGACCAAGAGTACACATACTGTCAGAGATGTAACACCATTTTCTCCACATGTTTATGCAGTACTAAGTTAGTTCCTTTGTAACACTCCACTGCTAGTATTGAATTAACATATTTTCACCCAATGAAAGCTGTAAGATTTACAGTATATATCATGTATGTAAAATGTATGTCAGTCTTTGCCTAATGAAAAGTGTTATGTGCACCTCCCAATTAACCTGCTATAGCGTGGCTCTTTGAATTATATTTTACTAAATAAAAAGTCGTATTACGGTTTTGATCGACCTGGTTTGTTTGCCCCTGAACATGAGCTCGGTCATTTTTGAGGAGGTCATCGTAAATTAAAACCCGCAGAACTGGTCGTCCGTTAACCGACCTTGACTTTGAATCATTCATCGCTTACTACAGTTTCACGTCAGTAAATATGGTGTCAGGAACTCCCTTCCCCCCTTATTACAAAAATAAAAAAAAAAAACAAAGCCATACACACACAAACCAACTATTAATTTAAAGTGTAATATTTAATACAGATGTAAAAATAAGTTTAGTTATTTGTTATAATACTTCAAAGTGATGTATTTTATTAAACCTTTAACTAGAATATATATACAGTGGATTCCGCTTATTTGGGACAAATCTCAAAGAAACCAAATCAAGAAGCCAGTAGTAAATTTGTATGTTTAATTGGGACAGCCGCTTAATCGGGACAAAAAGCCTCGGTCCCGATGTGTCCCAATTAAGCGGAATCGACTGTAATCTCTATACTTATAAGACGCATTTGTTGTCTGTCTGTCTGTTCCCTTATAACTCAAGATCCAGACAAACAAATAACGTGAAATTTGTTACACATACACATAATTACATGGGGAAGGTTATAGGACAGGTTTCGTTTCATCTCGATGGGTAGTTTAATTGTAAATAATTTTTTTTTTATTTTAGTATTTTACTATATTAAAGTAATCTCGACGGCGCCATAAATAAAATTCCTCTGTGACGTCATTTCCCTATGATACATTTTTAAAAGAGGGGTAACTCCCGGAAACTCCAATTGTAAACATGATGAAATCAATAGTCATATCTATTTACCTATCGTTTTATGTATTCGGAAGATTAAAATTAAAGGTGCACTTTAATAAACCGAAATACGTTAATTAAAATGTTTCTGTGACATTATTAACATTATTAATACAATCTCAATGCGTAGTTTAATTGTAATTAATTATTTTAGTATTTTACTATATTAAAGTATTCACGGTATGGGATCGCCTTCACTATAAATAAAAATCGCGCACCAAGTAAATGTGTAATTGAACGGACGGTGAAGAAAGGGCTAGGGACGGGGAAAAAAAATATTGTTGTTGTCCCCGTTTTGTCTGTCCGTCCGTGTACACCCTAGATCTCAACAACCATAAGTCCTAGACCCATGATGTATATATCATTTTGTAGGTCTTGGCCTGCCATGTGTACATCAAAAGTTCATTTCGCGATAGGACCTCTGAGGGCCGGGCTTCAGGGCTCCTAAGGGGCTTATATATTATATATTATATATACACCTTGTGCGTTCAATAACCCGTTCATTTGGTGCGAAATACTGCAGCACGTAGTTTCACCAAGATTTATTAAGAAACTCATCAAATGAAATAGTAAGCTTGTGTTCTGAGTTTAATTGAAAGTATCAGAGCTATGCAACAATTGACGGAGTTTTCGGACGATTAAATGACTATAATTTAGAATGTTTTCAATTATGAGTCCTATTTCAGTAACCACAAACCACTTGTAGTTAGATTTAAGAGACAATAATTTTTTTTCAAATATAAAGAAACGTCTTTATAATTTTTTTTTTTACAAATATATGCATTACACAATTGAATTTATAAACATTTCCAAAATTTACAAATATTTACTGAAAGCTAACAAACGTACTGATACATAACACGAAAATGCGCTAACACGTCCTGTGTCCAGAATGGAACAGGCTTAATTGCTTGTTTTTTCATGCTGCAAGTACCCGACTTTGCCCGGGATTAAAATAAGGTTTTCTGTTTATAAATTAAGAAGCGTAATTTGACGTTTAATTGTACAGAGAGAGGGAGGGGGAGAGATAAAGAGAGAGGGGGCAGAGAGGGGGAGAGAAGAAGGGAGGGAGATTAAGGGGAGGGAGGGTTGGAGAGAGAAAGGGAGGAAGGAAAGAGAAAGGAAGGGAGATAGAGGGGAGGGAGTTAGTGAAAGGGGAGGGAAGGAGAGAGGGAGAAAAGAGGATGGGAGGGAGTGAGAGATGGAAGAGAGGGGGCAGGGAGGGAGGAGAGGGGGAGGAGGAAGGTGGAGAGAGGGGGGTAGGGAGAAAACAAAAGGTAGAAAACCTTATTTTAAACCCGGGCAAAGCCGGGTACTTGCAACTAGTATATATATATTATATATATATATATATATATATATATATATATATATACAGTGGATTCCGCTTAATTGGGACACCGCTTAGTTGGGACAGCCGCTTATTTAAGACAAATCTCAAAGAAACCAAACCAAGAAGCCAATAGTAAATTTGTATTTTTAATTGGGACAAAAAGCCTCGGTCCCGATTTGTCCCAATTAAGCGGAATCGACTGTATATACACATTAATTTAATAACTTTTTAAAAATGTAGCTGTTTAATCGCTGGGGGTTTTGTCATACACTAAGTAAATATATTACCTCTACTTAGACTCGCTCATAGAAAATACTTTATTTGAAATATAACAATCACCCTCTATGAACACAATTAAACGTATATCAGAAATATAACAATCACCCTCTATGAATACAATTAAAAGTATATCAGAAATATAACAATCACCCTCTATGAATACAATTAAACGTATATCAGAAATGCACTTTACAACAACGTCCATTTCCTTCAACAGTACATGTATTATAAAGAATAAAATAACTATACAACAGTACATGTATTATAAAGAATAACATAACTATACAACATGAGTGTTGAAAACAATATATGAAACAGTGAACTTTTGTTGAATATCTTCTTGGAATGTCAGTCGTGTAATACTTCATGTCAGCTAAAAATATGTTTAGAAGCTAACAGCTGGTGACACATTAAGTCAATGTCTGCAAATAGTGTGCATTTAAACACGCTTGCAGCCAGAAAATATCGGGCACCTGACATTCTACGATGAATGGGGCCCTCTTTCCACTTCCTCCCAACATATTAAATGCCTAAAGTTAATTTCGAATGCAATGGGGCCTGAAGACTCGAAGTCCCTGATAAGTCTTCATCTTTCTCCTCTCTGGCGACGATCCTGAATACAATCTTAATGTACTCTTTTTTTGGGTAAAAGAAAATGTTCAGCTTGAAAGTATTGCTACTTGTCTTATTGGAAACAAAATCCAACATATTATATCAATAACAACTTAAAAAAAAAAACAAATCCTCTTGTGAAATCAATCAATTATGGGTGATCGATCAATCTGTTTATTGTTCCCTACCTACAAAGACTCTGGGGGGTCATTTGTCAAAAAAAATTAAACTCCCAGCAATATTTGATACTCACTCTCCCCCAATTGAATCAGTTCCACCGTTGATCGAACTGACTTTGGTTGTGGCTACTCAAGTGCTACTAAATGTTTCTATGTCTTCACAGAATGGCTATAAAACCTGTCTTTAGTCTTAGACCTTTTAATGACGGCTCTCATAAAGGAAAACAAAATGTCATTTCTGTTAAGATTCTTTTCTTCCGTACCCAATGTTAGTTTTTGTTGAATCATCTCCCAATGAGTGTGTGGGTGTAAGTGGGGTGGGGCAGGTGTGAAGTAGGCACCTCGGTGGCCACATTCTAGACTACCAGTGAATGTTGACACTACATGTTGGAATGTCTCATTGAAACAACACTCCCTTCCCACCTGGTCGACTGCTGGTTGAGTCTATCAGATAAACTCCAGGGGTTGTATTTAATTAGGTCAGACATAATTAAGTAGGATTTGAACACTGAACCTGTTTCCCCCCCAATATAACAACTAGGAGAACTTTGGATTTAATGAGAAAAATTATGGTCATTCCCATTTCTATTGGTTGTACTTTACTTGGAATAATCAATCATCATTTCATGTGTCGAGATAATCATTAAAGTTCCCAATGTTTACTGTCGAGATTAAATGTACTACTGCACCGTCAGTCATAAATATCTGGGATTAATCTGTAATTTAGTACAATGTACCTTTGTTTTAAACATTTGACTACTCTATTTACACAGTTCTATATTGAAACTGTAGTTTAAAAAAATGTAGTGTAATCTAATATAATCTAGTCTGTCTTTTCCATCCGTCGATACATCCAAATATATATATATATATATATATATATATATATACACATACACATATATACACACATATTTCCCCGTGTGAAGTGTTGTTATCGATTATTTTCAATCCAGTTATACAAACCCAACTATTGATCTCGGCCACCATTTTCTGTGTGTGTCTCCACTAAGTACAAATGAACTCTGAGAATCTTGCCATGAACCCTGGCTTGTTTGTCAATACTAGATCTTAAATATTGGCAACAAGTAGTGCTGCCCATCCATAAGGCGAACTTCACTTTGTAAGATACAACAGTGTTGAAATAGTCCATGGTCAGCATTAGATAACAAACACAAACAAACATTACGTCAGCAGATCACAAACAACTACTCGAACACAAATAAGTAAAATAAATAAATGTATGCAAGATGCCATCAATGAACCTGTCGAGACTTATCGTGACCAGTGTGACATTACTGTTGTGGAGGTCACATTGTGTGACATTACTGCTGTGGTGGTCACAACGTGTGACATTACTGCTGTGGTGGTCACAACGTGTGACATTACTGCTGTGGTGACCACAACGTGACATGACTGCTGTCGTTGTCACAACGTGTGACATTACTGCTGTGGTGGTCAAAACGTGACATTACTGCTGTGGTGGTCACAACGTGACATTACTACTGTGGTGGTCACAACGTGACATTACTGCTGTGGTGGTCACAACGTGACATTACTGCTGTGGTGGTCACAACTTGACATTACTGCTGTGGTGGCCATATGCGGCTATTCTATGCGTGCTGCATCCAATGAATCGTTTGTTTCTTTATATTACAAACATTTCACTGTTTATTCTTGTCTAACCTAAATTTGTATTAGATCAATATAAATGTGCATCTCTTTATACAACTATTGACTATTTATTTAAAAATAAATTAAAAAATGTGCACTGCGTGAATCACCGACCCCCCCCCCCCCAACCTTGTACTATTGTGAAACAACGAAGCCCGGTATTGAACAGTTCAAAGTTGTACTTGTTGACTCGCTGTCATTGGATGGCCACAGAATCAGCTCACTCTCAAACACAGACATGATTATATCAAGACAAACAACTTATCTGATGGTTGTTTCTTGGGTGTGGGGGGGGGGAGATTATTGTGTAGCTCTTCCATCTTTGACATTTGCTAAAACTTGTCTCGCCCCATTGTTGACTTATTCATTTGTTTTGTTAACTGCTGGGTGCGTCAATTTTATCATCTCCAGTGTAGCGCCCAGTATTCGGGCGGTCTTCTGTCGTAACGCCTCTGTAATATTGTTGTGGTAACGCCTCTGTAATATTGTTGTGGTAACACCTCTGTAATATTGTTGTGGTAACGCCTCTGTAATATTGTTGTAGTAACGCCTCTGTAATATTGTTGTGGTAATCAGTGCCGTAGCGAGCACTGATTATGTCCGGGGCATAATACCTTTTTAGTACCTTTTTTAGCGCCCCCCCCCCATTCAAAAACCATATAATATTATATGTAAATATACCATTTTGAATTCCCTTTGTGATTAGCGTCCGGGGCATGATGCCCCTACCTTGCCTCTGGTGGTAATGCCTCGCTAATATCGTAACAAAGAGACCGTGTGTATACAGCTGAATAACAATGACGTCACAGTGGCTGACACAACTGTGACACGCACAAAAATGTTGACACAATACTTGTTTCTTTATCATAACAAATAAATAATACTTGAACTATTTCAGCCATCTATACACTATGTGTGTTGTATTATCACGTATTATGCCCTGTTATGTCTACTCTGTGTGTTGTATTATCACGTATTATGCCCCGTTATGTCCACGTGTGACATGTTCTTGTGTACCCGTGGTTAAACAACTGAATCTAATTATAATCTGCCCACATACTGTTTATAGTCAATGGATACCTATTTGTGACCTCGTCCAGGGAACCTCATATGCATTTGTCCATTCTCTTATTACGGAAAGCTTTTTTTGTTATTAATTGTTTAACCCCCCCTCCTCCAAAAGCGGTACGTAATACATTAACGTTCCCTATGTTGGTCTGTCAATCAGTATGTCGAACTGGGTGGCATAGAGTCCGACAGATATAACGCAGATCTCTGGTTTGAATCCCTGCAGCTGGTCACAGGTTTGAATCCCTGCAGCTGGTCACAGGTTTGAATCTCTGCAGCTGGTCACAGGTTTGAATCCCTGCAGCTGGTCACAGGTTTGAATCCCTGCAGCTGGTCACAGGTTTGAATCCCCGCAGCTGGTCACATGTTTGAATCCCTGCAGCTGGTCACAGGTTTGAATCCCTGCAGCTGGTCACAGGTTTGAATGCCTGCTGCAGGTCTCATGATTAAATCCCTGTCGCCTTGCATTTAGAAATAGTAACTGACCTCTATATTAATTACACCCCCCCCCCACTCTCGTCTTTGGATCAGTGGTGTGCGGATCTTGAAATTTAGCGTCCGGGTCCGTCCGCGGATTTCTATCAATGATCCGCTTCCGCAGAATCTTACAACATTGGTCCGCAGTCAGTCCGCGCGTCCGCATTGCTGAAATTTAGCAGTTTGAATGACTTGCAATTTTTTATGGTAACGCTAAAGAAGATCCGCGTCAGTCCGCGAGTCCGCAATTTAACCATACGAAGCGTCCGCTGTCAGTCCGCGGATTCGGAAAAGTCTGCGGATCTGCGTCCGCAAGCGTCCGCTGTCCGCTCATCTCTGCTTTGGATGTACAAAATACTGTATACAACCGGGCACAATGAACGGGGCGCAGAGTTAAAGAGATAACGTTTCTTCCTGCACTGACTCAAATGTCTGTCTTTTGGTCTCTATCTGTCTGTTCATCTGTTTATTTAAGCCATACCTCCTCCCCCCCCCCCCCCGCTATCTACAAATTATCTGAGAACCACTGGTCGCCGAAGTTCCCTCATAGGCACGTTTCTGGTTAACAAGAGTATGTCAAAAAGAATGAGTCACGTAGAAAAACTTTAGGCTACTTTTGTTTTGTTTCAAGAAAAACTGCCGCCATATTTCATTTACTAAGTGCCGGGTTGTGTATGTGAGGAAAGTGTTATGTCAAAAAGTGAAGTTTAAGACACTCACTGGTACATATGTACACATAATCTACACATATTCAGTTTTGATGACTGTCTTATAGACAGTGTGTCATGTACACCATGTCTTATAGACATTCATTGTGTCCTGGACATGTGTTACTTGTATAATATCATCATTGTCTGTATATTACTTGTATATCATCATTGTCGGTATATTAAACTGAACACACTAGTTGCAGTCTACTGAGCTGGTTGATATACTCTAGTATTAACTACATTGTAAACACATTGTAATTTCTTCCACACATTAACCCATAAAGTTCCATTGAAAGATAATGTACAAGAATTGTTGAAGAGAATGTACAACAATTGTTGAAGAGAATATACAACAGTTGTTGAAGAGAATGTACAACAATTGTTGAAGAGAATGTACAACAATTGTTGAAGAGAATGTACAACAATTGTTGAAGAGAATATACAACAGTTGTTGAAGAGAATGTACAACAATTGTTGAAGAGAATGTACAACAATTATTGAAGAGAATGTACAACAGTTGTTGAAGAGAATGTACAACAATTGTTGAAGAGAATATACAATTGTTGAAGAGAATGTACAATTGTTGAAGAGAATATACAATTGTTGAAGAGAATGTACAACAATTGTTGAAGAGAATATACAATTGTTGAAGGGAATATACAACAGTTGTTGAAGAGAATGTACAACAATTGTTGAAGTCCTGGAGTTTTAAAACAAAAATCTGGGTCTGAAAGCCTTCAGTGAGCTGCTATGAAGTTTGGAGATATTTACACTTCCCATTGTGTCAATACACAGGGTCAACTATGTAGCTCTTTTTTTTTAATTCTTTTCCCTCCATCTGGGACCAAGTTTTGGGTAGTTTTTAACACTGACAGACACCTGTTTTTAACAGAGACAGTTTTTAACACTGACAGACACCTGTTTTTAACAGACAGTTTTTAACACCTGTTTTTACAAAATGTAAAAATGTAATTTGAGAAAAAAAAGCTCAAAGCTTTAGATTAAAGTTTTCACTTAGCACTGTCTAGTGAACACACATTGTGGTTGGTTAACTCCTGCACTGTCTAGTGAACACACATTGTGGTTGGTTAACTCCTGCACTGTCTAGTGAACACACATTGTGGTTGGTTAACTCCTGCACTGTCTAGTGAACACACATTGTGGTTGGTTAACTCCTGCACTGCCTAGTGAACACACATTATGGTTGGTTAACTCCTGCACTGTCTAGTGAACACACATTGTGGTTGGTTAACTCCTGCACTGTCTAGTGAACGCACATTGTGGTTGGTTAACTCCTGCACTGTCTAGTGAACACACATTGTGGTTGGTTAACTCCTGCACTGTCTAGTGAACACACATTGTGGTTGGTTAACTCCTGCACTGTCTAGTGAACACACATTGTGGTTGGTTAACTCCTGCACTGTCTAGTGAACACACATTGTGGTTGGTTGACTCCTGTTTACAAAAACAACAACATTTATTTGAATTGTTTGATTAATAAACTATACCCACATAATAAAACAGTTCAACTTCTTTCAGACTACACAAATTATCTAACTGTAACACACTGTTCTATAAATATGTATAATATAATATGTCTAGACTGTAACACACTGTGCTATAGATATGTATAATATAATATGTCTAGACTGTAACACACTGTTCTATAGATATGTATAATATAATATGTCTAGACTGTAACACACTGTTCTATAGATATGTATAATATAATATGTCTAGACTGTAACACACTGTGCTATAGATATATATTTAATGTAATATGTCTAGACTGTAACACACTGTGCTATAGATATATTTAATGTAATATGTCTAGACTAGTCTGGCAAAGTCTGACAATGAAATATTTGAGGACCACTGCTACATGAGATGTCAATAACTAAAATTCATATTCAGCTGTTGAGTGTTGGTAGAGGGGAGAGAAGATCTATAAACAGCCTAATTGATCATTGAGTTATGTTCCAGTTGACTTGTTCAAATGTCCGCTTTTCACTTCTAAATCATTTATAACTAACTGTTGAGATTTTTTTCCAAAGAAAAATTGTACAGAAAATGTAAATACATGTTTATATAATGGATTAATTCTTTTAAAAAACCCAAAAAAACTCATGTTAAATCATTGAAAAAGGAGATGTACAATGTATTACTCTGTCAGTCAAATGTACAATGTATTACTCTGTTAGTCAAATGTACAATGTATTACTCTGTCAAATGTACAATGTATTACTCTGTCAGTCAAATGTACAATGTATTACTCTGTCAGTCAAATGTACAATGTATTACTCTGTCAAATGTACAATGTATTACTCTGTCAGTCAAATGTACAATGTATTACTCTGTCAGTCAAATGTACAATGTATTACTCTGTCAGTCAAATGTACAATGTATTACTCTGTCAAATGTACAATGTATTACTCTGTCAGCCAAATGTACAATGTATTACTCTGTCAGTCAAATGTACAATGTATTACTCTGTCAAATGTATAATGTATTACTCTGTCAAATGTACAATGTATTACTCTGTTAGTCAAATGTACAATGTATTACTCTGTCAAATGTATAATGTATTACTCTGTCAAATGTACAATGTATTACTCTGTCAGTCACATGTACAATGTATTACTCTGTCAAATGTACAATGTATTACTCTGTTAGTCAAATGTACAATGTATTACTCAGTCAAATGTACAATGTATTACTCTGTCAAATGTACAATGTATTACTCTGTCAGTCAAATGTACAATGTATTACTCTGTCATATGTACAATGTATTACTCTGTCAGTCAAATGTACAATGTATTACTCTGTCAAATGTACAATGTATTACTCTGTTAGTCAAATGTACAATGTATTACTCTGTCAAATGTACAATGTATTACTCTGTCAGTCAAATGTACAATGTATTACTCTGTCAGTCAAATGTACAATGTATTACTCTGTCAGTCAAATGTACAATGTATTACTCTGTCAGTCAAATGTACAATGTATTACTCTGTCAAATGTACAATGTATTACTCTGTCAGTCAAATGTACAATGTATTACTCTGTCAGTCAAATGTACAATGTATTACTCTGTCAGTCAAATGTACAATGTATTACTCTGTCAAAAAAATGTAATGATTTAAAAAAAAATTATTTTACAGATGGAGAGCAAGTGGGAGAACGACCGTGCTCAAGTAGCCATTGAATGGGTTGGTCAGCGTATTGGTGAACATTTCTCTACAGATGGTTCTAAAGAAAGTGTTTACAGTTTATTGAAAGATGGAATGGTCCTAGCCAAGTAAGTCAATTTATTTAATGTTGTCTTCAAATGATTCTTGTGGTTGTAGTCATCACCCTATACTATCTCCTACACAGGTTGGCCAACTGGGTGAAGCCAGGAAGTGTGTCCGCAGCTAAAATGAGTAAAGTTCCATCACTGGCATTCAAACAAATGGAGTTGATTGGTATGTTCTTGAAAACAATCGATGAAGCCGAGGGAGGGCCAGTAAAAAAATGTGAACTTTTCCAAACTGTTGATTTGTATGAGAAAGTGAACTTGGTTCAAGTCATCACCACCATTGAAGCTTTAGGAAGAGCTGTAAGTAATACAACTATTGCGGTGATAGCTGTAAGTAATACAACTATTGTGGTGATAGCTGTAAGTAATACAACTATTGCGGTGATAGCTGTAAGTAATACAACTATTGCGGTGATAGCTGTAAGTAATACAACTATTGCGGTGATAGCTGTAAGTAATACAACTATTGTGGTGATAGCTGTAAGTAATACAACTATTGTGGTGATAGTTGTAAGTAATACAACTATTGTGGTGATAGCTGTAAGTAATACAACTATTGTGGTGATAGCTGTAAGTAATACATCTATTGTGGTGATAGCTGTAAGTAATACAACTATTGCGGTGATAGGACTTGTTGATATTATCATGACTGTAACAACACAGGAATTGTTAATATTATCATGACTGTAACAACACAGGAATTGTTGATATTATCATGACTGTAACAACACAGGACTTGTTGATATTATCATGACTGTAACAACACAGAACTTGTTGATATTATCATGACTGTAACAACACAGGACTTGTTGATATTATCATGACTGTAACAACACCGGAATTGTTGATATTATCATGACTGTAACAACACAGGACTTGTTGATATTATCATGACTGTAACAACACATGACTTGTTGATATAATCATGACTGTAACAACACAGGAATTGTTGATATTATCATGATTGTAACAACACATGACTTGTTGATATTATCATGACTGTAAAAACACAGGAATTGTTGATATTATCATGACTGTAACAACACAGGAATTGTTGATATTATCATGACTGTAACAACACAGGAATTGTTGATATTATCATGACTGTAACAACACAGGAATTGTTGATATTATCATGACTGTAACAACACATGACTTGTTGATATTATCATGACTGTAACAACACATGACTTGTTGATATTATCATGACTGTAACAACACATGACTTGTTGATATTATCATGACTAACAACACAGGACTTGTTGATATTATCATGACTGTAACAACACATGACTCGTTGATATTATCATGACTGTAACAACACAGGACTCGTTGATATTATCATGACTGTAACAACACATGACTTGTTGATATTATCATGACTGTAACAACACATGACTTGTTGATATTATCATGACTGTAACAACACATGACTTGTTGATATTATCATGACTGTAACAACACATGACTTGTTGATATTATCATGACTGTAACAACACATGACTTGTTGATATTATCATGACTAACAACACAGGACTTGTTGATATTATCATGACTGTAACAACACATGACTTGTTGATATTATCATGACTGTAACAACACAGGAATTGTTGATATTATCATGACTGTAACAACACAGGAATTGTTGATATTATCATGACTGTAACAACACATGACTTGTTGATATTATCATGACTAACAACACATGACTTGTTGATATTATCATGACTGTAACAACACATGACTTGTTGATATTATCATGACTAACAACACATTACTTGTTGATATTATCATGACTGTAACAACACAGAACTTGTTGATATTATCATGACTGTAACAACACAGGACTTGTTGATATTATCATGACTGTAACAACACAGAACTTGTTGATATTATCATGACTGTAACAACACAGGACTTGTTGATATTATCATGACTGTAACAACACCAGAATTGTTGATATTATCATGACTGTAACAACACAGGACTTGTTGATATTATCATGACTGTAACAACACATGACTTGTTGATATAATCATGACTGTAACAACACAGGAATTGTTGATATTATCATGATTGTAACAACACATGACTTGTTGATATTATCATGACTGTAAAAACACAGGAATTGTTGATATTATCATGACTGTAACAACACAGGAATTGTTGATATTATCATGACTGTAACAACACAGGACTTGTTGATATTATCATGACTGTAACAACACATGACTCGTTGATATTATCATGACTGTAACAACACAGGACTCGTTGATATTATCATGACTGTAACAACACATGACTTGTTGATATTATCATGACTGTAACAACACATGACTTGTTGATATTATCATGACTGTAACAACACATGACTTGTTGATATTATCATGACTGTAACAACACATGACTTGTTGATATTATCATGACTGTAACAACACATGACTTGTTGATATTATCATGACTAACAACACAGGACTTGTTGATATTATCATGACTGTAACAACACATGACTTGTTGATATTATCATGACTGTAACAACACAGGAATTGTTGATATTATCATGACTGTAACAACAAAGGAATTGTTGATATTATCATGACTGTAACAACACATGACTTGTTGATATTATCATGACTAACAACACATGACTTGTTGATATTATCATGACTGTAACAACACATGACTTGTTGATATTATCATGACTAACAACACAGGACTTGTTGATATTATCATGACTGTAACAACACAGAACTTGTTGATATTATCATGACTGTAACAACACAGGACTTGTTGATATTATCATGACTGTAACAACACCGGAATTGTTGATATTATCATGACTGTAACAACACAGGACTTGTTGATATTATCATGACTGTAACAACACATGACTTGTTGATATAATCATGACTGTAACAACACAGGAATTGTTGATATTATCATGATTGTAACAACACATGACTTGTTGATATTATCATGACTGTAACAACACAGGAATTGTTGATATTATCATGACTGTAACAACACAGGAATTGTTGATATTATCATGACTGTAACAACACATGACTTGTTGATATTATCATGACTGTAACAACACATGACTTGTTGATATTATCATGACTGTAACAACACATGACTTGTTGATATTATCATGACTGTAACAACACATGACTTGTTGATATTATCATCACTGACAACACATGACTTGTTGATATTATCATGACTAACAACACAGGACTTGTTGATATTATCATGACTGTAACAACACATGACTCGTTGATATTATCATGACTGTAACAACACAGGACTTGTTGATATTATCATGACTGTAACAACACATGACTTGTTGATATTATCATGACTGTAACAACACATGACTTGTTGATATTATCATGACTGTAACAACACATGACTTGTTGATATTATCATGACTGTAACAACACATGACTTGTTGATATTATCATGACTAACAACACAGGACTTGTTGATATTATCATGACTGTAACAACACATGACTTGTTGATATTATCATGACTGTAACAACACATGACTTGTTGATATTATCATGACTGTATCAACACATGACTTGTTGATATTATTATGACTGTAACAACACATGACTTGTTGATATTATCATGACTGTAACAACACATGACTTGTTGATATTATCATGACTAACAACACATGACTTGTTGATATTATCATGACTAACAACACATGACTTGTTGATATTATCATGACTAACAACACAGGACTTGTTGATATTATCATGACTGTAACAACACATGACTCGTTGATATTATCATGACTGTAACAACACAGGACTTGTTGATATTATCATGACTGTAACAACACAGGACTTGTTGATATTATCATGACTGTAACAACACATGACTTGTTGATATTATCATGACTGTATCAACACATGACTTGTTGATATTATCATGACTGTAACAACACATGACTTGTTGATATTATCATGACTGTAACAACACATGACTTGTTGATATTATCATGACTAACAACACAGGACTTGTTGATATTATCATGACTAACAACACAGGACTTGTTGATATTATCATGACTGTAACAACACATGACTTGTTGATATTATCATGACTGTAACAACACAGGAATTGTTGATATTATCATGACTGTAACAACACAGGAATTGTTGATATTATCATGACTGTAACAACACATGACTTGTTGATATTATCATGACTAACAACACATGACTTGTTGATATTATCATGACTGTAACAACACATGACTTGTTGATATTATCATGACTAACAACACATGACTTGTTGATATTATCATGACTAACAACACAGGACTTGTTGATATTATCATGACTGTAACAACACATGACTTGTTGATATTATCATGACTGTAACAACACATGACTTGTTGATATTATCATGACTGTAACAACACAGGACTTGTTGATATTATCATGACTGTAACAACACAGGAATTGTTGATATTATCATGACTAACAACACAGGACTTGTTGATATTATCATGACTGTAACAACACAGGACTTGTTGATATTATCATGACTGTAACAACACAGGACTTGTTGATATTATCATGACTGTAACAACACAGGACTTGTTGATATTATCATGATTTTTTTTTGCCTTAATGTTGTCAAAAGATATTTTTCTAATTAAAAAAAATACAAATGTTTTTATTTAACTGTTTAAATTTCATACAAATTTGACCAATTTCAACTGAATCTTTACATAACATAAACATAATCTATTGTATGCACAGGAAATCCAGTCAAAATATTTCGCCACAATTATTTCATTGTTTTTTTATTAATATTAGCTAAATTTAGATAACAAGCTAATTAGTCGGAGATTGTTTGCAGTACACATTTTGGTAACTGTGTATAGTATTTTGGCAATGGAATGATTGACATTTTTAAAAAATGCCATGCAATTAACTAATCCGAGCTATGATAGTTATACATTACAGTTTTGACAGAAACGTGATATTTTTTTCTTTTCCGCTTAATGAAAATATTCTTTTTTATTATGTAGATGTTAACTCAAGGCAGAGAAGGTTTTGGCAAGGCTGAATCTAAGGGTCAGAGTCATGACTGGACAGATGAACAGCTGAAAGCTGGACAGAACATTATTGGACTTCAGATGGGAACAAACAAAGGAGCCAATCAAAGTGGACAGAACTTTGGCAAGACAAGGGCAATAGTGGACTAAATCCAGCGTAGACATAAGAACTTTCTATTCTGTAAGACATTATGTTAGGCCTATCTTTCTATTCTGTAAGACATTATGTTAGGCCTATCTTTCTTGTAATAATTTCTTGTACCTAAGGATGGTATGGTCAGTTTTAGTAGTATGGTTTTACTAGTTAGTTTTTTTTGTTGTTGAGTATGATAATAAATATCATAATAACTGATACATATAAATGTTAAAAAAAAATCACCTGACATACATGTTAATAAAAACACAACATTTAAAAAAAAAGATTGTTCTCTAGTAAATATTTTATTTCATTTACAACAATCAGCCATTCCTGAACATTCTGGGACCAATTATTTTACATTTGTCTTTATTGCAATTGTTTTTACCTTTCCTGCCTTTTACTTTATATACATTATATCATAGTTTGTTTTCAATTGATATCTGTTGTTCAATATGGAACATACATGCATATGTTTATCAACATTTTGAAACAACTGACTATATATTTTTTTTTTAAATTATTTTGGAAGAAATATTGGATAGATTACATGACATGCTTATTTTTCTTGGAAATATATTTTTGTTATGATATGATGTATGATGATGGTAAACAGGGCATCATGCTAGAACAACTGTATGTTATACTTTTTAAGTGTGATAGGTGGAGCCGTCTGTTACCTTATTGGTCAGTTGGTCATATTTGCCTGATGCTAAGGAAGATTATCTTTATGGTGCTTAAATTTTGTTGTCATTTTTTTTTTGTGTCATGAACTCATGCCTGCTTTTTAATTTTATCTTTTAACAAATAAACATAAATACACAATACTTTTATTTGTAACTTAGAAAAATTTCTTTCTTCAATCCGAAACCATTAAGTCAAAAGAATTTTTTAAAATTAAAAAGATAACTAAAATGATTAGCTTTTACCAATTTTTTCAAAAGTGTTTTAAGCGACAAAATACCTTTTTGTTATTATTTAATAAAGCACTTTTAGTGTTATTATTGAGCTATACGATGTTTTTTACTTTACGGAAAATGTACATGTACTCAGTGTATCTACATCTAATGTGCAGCTTTAAACCAAAATAAACAATGTCTGACATTAAATTTGAATGATGTATACCCATTATAGTGTGAACCAAGTCATTGAATGAAGTTATTTATTAAAAACCTTTAGTCCCTGTTCTAATGATGTTTTAGTAGTTGTAGATTTGGACAATACCAAAATCTGGAACATTCAGGAACTAAATTGAACTTGTACAGAGTACCAACTTCAACAGCCTTATTGTTAAGGGTATGTAGACAGTTTTGATATAAAATAATGATTAAATACAACATACGTCTTCCTGTTCTTGATTCAATGTGTGTTGTTAGTTTTGTTATACACTGTCATGTTAGTTTTGTTATAAACTTTCATGTTAGTTTTGTTATAAACTTTCATGTTAGTTTCATGTTTGTTTTGTTATAAACTTTCATGTTAGTTTTGTTATACACTTTCATGTTAGTTTTGTTATACACTTTCATGTTTGTTTTGTTATAAACTTTCATGTTAGTTTTGTTATAAACTTTCATGTTAGTTTTGTTATACACTTTCATGTTAGTTTTGTTATACACTTTCATGTTAGTTTTGTTATACACTTTTATTTTTGTTTTGTTTCAAAATTTGTTGTTGTTTTCTCATGTTATTTGCCATTTATTTGGAATGCAATGTATGGATCTAACTGTTTTGTATGGAACTAGCTGTCTTGTTATGTCATGTACTTATTTAGCATGTCATATTTGTCATGAGCTGACATATTTAACAGGAGTCAGAGTTAATATAAATTGATACCTGTGTCTATTTACTCTTAACCCTGGTGATATATTTTGTTGTGTCCCATTCTTCAACATCTTGATGTTGTGTCATCACCTGATGTTATGTTGTGTCATCACCTGGCTCCATCCTTCAACATCATGATGTTATGTTCAGACAACATACATGAACTGTACAATTATTTGGTTCATTTCCTAGCAGAATTTATTAGTTTATAAACAGCCATCATTATCCACAACTAAATCTATAAAATATAATGGCATGCTAGGACAAATAAAACTTACCTTGTTACACTAAACGCACCGAGTCTTTCATGTACACAGACAATAATATGTTTTTATGTACAATACAATTTCTGCAAGCTCTGATGTATTGCTCTAAGTGACGTGTACATATATATACATTGTGTACATGGTCTATGTGCACATGATCTCTAGGTGGCTCTATGCACATGATCTCTAGGTGGCTCTGTGCACATGATCCTGTATTTACATAATCTGTCTTTATGTGATCGGTGTGTACATGATCTTTGTGCACATAATATATGTGCTCATGTAGTTTATAAAATCTGCTAGAAAGAGATAGATTTTTAACATAAATCTAGCATCACCAGTCTGGTGTGTACTGTGTTTTAAAAAGACTCAGATGTGGTCTTCCTATAGATTTTCATTCTATGTTCCAAGTGAGTGACAGGCTGTGCTCTTTATTTCTAGTCATTCACAAAGATATTTATTTATTCTCGTTACTCTGTCAAACTCTTAAAAATAAATGTTTTAACAATTTATTTAAACAATATACTCATTCAACCATATTTAGCAATACAGTTCCATCATTAAATTTAACATATATGTATATAGATAGATAGATACACACACATATGAAGAGTTTATCTGAGTAAGAAGGATGTTTGTGTTTCTTTGTCACATGATACAAACACTGACCAAACTAAGACACCTCTTTGAAACCAGTCAGTCATTGAGTGGTGACCTGACACAGCGATCTGACAAGGAAGTACATGAGTACTGTTTCTTTAAGTTTTATCAAAAGCAAATAAAGTCTGGCAAATAAGTTGACATTTAAAAACATAATTCTTTTCTCTTATGCTTCAAGTTGTTTGATGTACACACATTATTTTTAGTTTGATGTACACAGATTATTATTAGTTTGATGTACACAGATTATTATTAGTTTGATGTACACAGATTATTATTAGTTTGATGTACACAGATTATTATTAGTTTGTTTACACAGATTATTAATAGTTTGATGTACACAGATTTTTTTTAGTTTGATGTACACAGATTATTACTAGTTTGATGTACACAGATTAATATTAGTTTGATGTACACATATTATTTTTAGTTTGATGTACACAGATTATTATTAGTTTGATGTACACAGATTATTGTTAGTTTGATGTACACAGATTATTGTTAGTTTGATGTACACAGATTATTGTTAGTTTGATGTGCCTACCTAGGGCCTCCAGGAACCTAAAAACGGCCCTGCCTATATTATTAATTTAATGGACATGGTTAGATGTACAGAGTTTGGCAACAGGATGGTTATAAAAATTAGATTTGACCTAATACTGGATAGAATCAAACATTTCATAGAAGTTAATTTACAAGACTACATAAAAACCAAACAAACGGAAAGTGACGTGTTAAAGTCACTCGACCATTATACAACATGATTTATAGAAACAAGCTAAACTCTTAGCTAATGACTAGCTAGAGACATAAGCTAAACTCATAGCTAATAACTAGCTAGACATAAGCTAAACTCATAGCAAATGAATAGCTAATGACTGGCTAATGACTAATTAGAGGGTGGGGTATTTTGTCAGTCAACTCATTTTTAAACATCATATTAACATATTTAAAGTATATATATAGGCCTATATATATCATATCAAGCAACCAATGGATTTCCGGTCTATCGACAAAACACACTTAGTTCAATTATTGAATAACAATGTCATCATGGCCGGCCTTAGGCCGATTGCTCCAAAATTAGAAGAGGGGCCTCGCAAGCATCCGTTTAATTGGGCCCCGCAATCATCCGTTTAATTGGGCCCCGCAATCAACTGTTTAATTGGGCCCCGCAATCATCCGTTTAATTGGGCCCCGCAATCATCCGTTTAATTGGGCCCCGCAATCATCCGTTTAATTGGGCCCCTCAAGCATCCGTTTAATTGGGGCCCCTCAAGCATCCGTTTAATTGGGCCCAGCAATTCGTAAGGCCGGCCCTGAATGTCATTCTAAATAAGTTTTCACTTCCTTAGATTTTGAATACAATAACAGACAACCAGATACTGTTGTTTTAGGTTAATGTGATCGTTACACAAATCACGTGATCAGTGTACACAAGATAGTTGATGCAACACACCAGCTACACACCAAGCAAAGACTGATGTGTAGTCCACACTGGATCATAAGAAATCGCCGTGCACTATGTTGCCAATAAGTTTTTCCATGGACGAGCTGGCCAGGAGACCTCTGAAGAAAATTTTCTCCACCACAGCGGCGCTGACCGTCTGCATCTTGGACAACAACATCAGGAGACGGCCAAAACGTATCATCTGCCTGGGGTAGGTCAGCTGGATGTGTCTGTTCAGCATAAGCTGGGCCTGGTCTTGAATACTTTGAATTTGACTTTTATCTGTCAGTCCTGGCACATCTGGTGGTATGGAAATGAAAGAGTTACATTTGATGTATCATTACAACTATGTATTCATCATTTACACAACAAATGAAATTGTAACATTTGATGTATCGTTTCAACTCTGTATTCAACATTTACACAACAAATGAAATAGTAACATTTGATGTATCGTTACCACTATGTATTCATCATTTACACAACAAATGAAATAGAAACATTTGATGTATCGATACAACTATGTATTCATATTCATCATTTAAACAACAAATCAATCAATCATTTAATATTTCATTTTTCTGTCCAACCATCCAATCAACTCCATCCATCCAATCAACTCCATCCATCCAATCAACTCCATCCATCTCACCATCTCAATGCCTTTTCTTGTGTAACTGTTTATCTACCCATCACTTAAATTTTTTTATGCCAGTCTGTCTATTATCTTGTACCGTATTATTATAGTTGCCCTTAGTAAGTCTCCCATTAAACATTTCTGCCGTGTGCCCTACTGAAATAGTCAAATATAAAGCTAACCTGGTTTAAACAGAGCGATGGCTTTTATACACGTCACTTCAGTTGGGTCCAGTGCAATCTCTCTAATTCTGGCGATCATCTGACACACATTGACAGTATCCTCCAGGTCCATACTTGATGCAGCCAGCTCCTCCCTAGAGATGACGTGTTCTACGGGCAGTCCCCACTGGACCAGTCCAAGTAGAAATAATTCTTTCCACGAAGAGGCAATTAGCAGCGTCTGATATAAGGGAAGTAATAATGAAATTAAAACACAACTGATATCTGATTAAGGTTACTGGCAATAAACAATAAATAGGTTTCTCTTTTTATGAAACCTAACCTATTCTTTTGAGTTTAGGTTAACTCTATTTAAATCGTTTGTTAAACAATTATATTGTCAGAAGAGTGATTCTGATGGTTTCCCATATAAAGCCCATCACTTGGAAGAAAAGTGAGACTTTAAACTTTTGATCTCAATCTTTGAATTAAAATTTAGAATATCACATCTATCATATAGTATCACAACTACCCTCCAGTATCACAGCTACAATATAACATCTACAGTATCACAGCTACAGTATCACTGATATAGTTTCACATCTACAGTGTCTCAGCTACAGTACCACAGCTATAGTATGACAGTTACAATTTCACAGCAACAGTATCACAGTTTACTTTTGTCAACATAGGTGTGTGACAAATACATTCAATATTCTGATAGTCAATGAAACTGTTAAAAGTCCATGATGGACAGAACATGTCAGTCTGCTGAAATCTGCGTGGCATTCACAAAAACTGTGTACATGTCACTAAATGTAACAACAGTGGTACAGTAAAACTGTGTACCTGTCATTACATGTAACTACAGTGGTACAGTAAAACTGTGTACCTGTCACTAAATGTAACAACAGTGGTACAGTAAAACTGTGTACCTGTAATTACATGTAACTACAGTGGTACAGTAAAACTGTGTACCTGTCACTAAATGTAACAACAGTGGTACAGTAAAACTGTGTACCTGTCACTAAATGTAACAACAGTGGTACAGTAAAACTGTGTACCTGTCACTACATGTAACAACAGTGGTACAGTGAAACTGTGTACCTGTCACTACATGTAACAACAGTGGTACAGTAAAACTGTGTACCTGTCACTAAATGTAACAACAGTGGTACAGTAAAACTGTGTACCTGTCACTAAATGTAACAACAGTGGTACAGTAAAACTGTGTACCTGTCACTACATGTAACTACAGTGGTACAGTAAAACTGTGTACCTGTCACTAAATGTAACAACAGTGGTACAGTAAAACTGTGTGCATGTCACTGAATGTAACAACAGTGGTACAGTAAAACTGTGTGCATGTCACTGAATGTAACAACAGTGGTACAGTAAAACTGTGTACCTGTCACTAAATGTAACAACAGTGGTGCAGTAAAACTGTGTACCTGTCACTACATGTAACAACAGTGGTAGAGTAAAACTGTGTACCTGTCACTAAATGTAACAACAGTGGTACAGTAAAACTGTGTACCTGTCACTACATGTAACAACAGTGGTACAGTAAAACTGTGTACCTGTCACTAAATGTAACAACAGTGGTACAGTAAAACTGTGTACCTGTCACTAAATGTAACAACAGTGGTACAGTAAAACTGTGTACCTCTAACTAAATGTAACAACAGTGGTACAGTAAAACTGTGTAACTGTTACTAAATGTAACAACAGTGGTACAGTAAAACTGTGTACCTGTTACTAAATGTAACTACAGTGGTACAGTAAAACTGTGTACCTCTAACTAAATGTAACTACAGTGGTACAGTAAAATTGTGTACCTGTTACTAAATGTAACAACAGTGGTACAGTAAAAATGTGTACCCCTAACTAAATGTAACAACAGTGGTACAGTAAAACTGTGTACCTGTTACTAAATGTAACTACAGTGGTACAGTAAAACTGTGTACCTCTCACTAAATGTAACAACAGTGGTACAGTAAAACTGTGTACCTCTCACTAAATGTAACTACAGTGGTACAGTAAAACTGTGTCACCAGTTGATATGTGTAGTGTATCTAATTACCTGGTCAGCGCTACTAAGGGAGATAAAGGCAGGAATGTGCCGGACCCAAGTGACCACAGTAAACATCAGTCTGACCATGACTTCTTGAAGTAAATCTTGGTGAAAGCTGGTCACTAATGGTGTGGATAGTGGACTAGTGAACGCAGATGGACCCTGCTGAAATAGTTCATAAGTTGACTAAAATATAAAACAGATTTCAATTTCTTGTTCATTACAATCCTTGTACACACAGATTCTGTTATGACAATCCTTTTACACACAGATTCAGTAATCACAATCCTTGTACACACAGATTCAGTCATCACATTCTTGTACACACAGTTTCAGTCATCACAATCCTTGTACACAAAGATTCAGTCATCACAATCTTTGTACACACAGATTCAGTCATCACAATCCTTGTACACATAGATTCAGTAAGTCAAATCATCTTTTATTATACTGACATATGATATTTATGGTTATTTACTAACTTATTACTCTAACTACAAACTATGCACTTTTATAATGGAATATGGGCATCCGGACATGATCAATTAATTATAATTCTATTCGAGAATTTAATATTCTGCAGTATTTACGTCAAACTTGTTACATTACTATTTTTTTCCTCAGTCAGATGCACATGTACTCATAGAATGTAAACGTATCTTTTGTTTATTAAGTGCACTATTCTATAGCGCCTATAATATACACTCAGCTCACATGATTTTCATTAAAGTGCACTAACCTGCATGCACAAAAGACTCACCTGTACACGAATCAAGTCGTTAAATCTGTTGACGTAACCAAACATGAGCATTTGAGTTTCAGGAAACACGTGAGGCGTGGACAGATTGACGTCATGTTGGTATGGCATTGGCAAGAATGGACATGGCGTACTGACCCCAAGACTCAAGTCTATAGGGTGGTCCTGTGAGTTATGGCACCGAGTGTCCACCAGTAATGGACCTGACATCTCTCCGGGCTTTGATTTAGGTTTTCGAGGTCCTCTCTCATGCTGGACGGCTGGAAACATGATATATACATAGATACACATGCAGACATACATACAGATTCACACACGTATACACATACATATATACATACAGATATATATATATATATATATACAGATACACATACAGATTAGAGAGCTGCACGGGAGTCAAAATCACACCCAGTCCCACCCTCTCCCAAAAGAAATTCTCCCCAGTCCCACCCGCTCCCGCGAAAATTTTTCCCAACCCCACCCGCTCCCGTCAAAAAATATTCTATTATAACTCATAAATAATGGTTTAAAAATTTGTTTGTAGAAATCCTCTCGAAAAACATACATGAAAAACATTTAAGATAATAAGTAAAATAAACAGTTCTACAGTTTTAGTTCATGTAAAAATAAGAGGCCACTAACACTTTCTGGAGATTTTTTTACTTTCTCTACAACATTACCCAAATGCCTTGAAACAGTTGTGGCACAAGGCAAAATCTCATTAACAGGAACATTCCCATATTTTGCACTGATGTTTATCAACTTTGCAGATATTTTAGGAAACCACAGCCTTCGACAAATGAAAAGGGCCTGATGTCTTTAGCGCACATTGAAACAATGGTGTTTGTGATTTCTGTTTTAACCTGAACTGGAACCTGTTTAACAGTCTTCTCTTGACTTGGAATGAAGCTAGTCATTGATGTAATTTTTGGAACTGGTGATCTGTTTTTACAAAATTCGAGATGCGTCCACAGACCATTCACACCATCGCCGTAAAGCTGAATACGCTCGCTTTTTGCGTAAACTAACTTTTAAAAGGTTTGCTTTATGATCCATTATTTGAAAATTTAAAAAATAGAATTAGAGAAGTAAAAAACATTCAGATTTACATTTAAATTTAACGAATGGAAAAATCATTTCAAAGTATAATAAACTGCGCATGCACATTAACGAATTAAAAACACTGAGTCAAAGCGAAGACTATAAATAAGGAATCACTTGTTCATTTTTAGTATAACCACCTTGAAAAAATAAATTAAAATATTTTAGCGACTTTTTTACAGGCGCTTTTTAAAGAAATTTCAATAGCAATCATATCCAAGTCCGGGAGAGTCCCACTCAAACTAAATCCAAACCCACGGGAGTCCCGCAAATCCCAATCCCGTGCAGCTCTCTAATACAGATACGCATGCATATACACGCACAGATATATACACAGATACACATACAGATATATACACAGATACACATCATGATATATATATACAGATACACATACATATACACATACAGATACACATACAGATACACATACAGATACGCATACAGATACACATACAGATACAGATACACATACAGACATATATAAAGATACACATACAGATATACATACATATATGTATTCAATTAGTTACAGTTATACTTCTAATGAGGTCATCAAAATTGTACTTTAGCCACTCAGTCTTACCTTCTTTGTTCATGTCAGCCTGAAAACATTTGTTTAATCGACATGCACGACACTGGTTCCTGTGAGTTTTGTCCACTGGACATCGGCCTTTGAGTGGACCCTGGGCTTTACAAGTGTACGCCCGGTTTTTGTGGATACTGCGTTTGAAGAAACCCGAACATCCTGTATAGTAGAATATACTTGGTTAGATTATCTTGCGGTTAAGTGTAACGCCTGGTTAGATTATCTTGTGGATAAGTGTAATACTTGATTAGATTATCTTGTATATAAGTGTAATACTTGGTTAGATTATCTTGTGGATAAGTGTAATACTTGGTTAGATTATCTTGTGGATAAGTGTAATACTTGGTCAGTTTATCTTGTGGATAAGTGTAATACTTGGTCAGTTTATCTTGTGGATAAGTGTAATACTTGATTAGTTTATCTTGTGGACAAGTGTAATACTTGATTAGTTTATCTTGTGGATAAGTGTAATACTTGGTCAGTTTATCTTGTGGATAAGTGTAATACTTGATTAGTTTATCTTGTGGACAAGTGTAATACTTGGTTAGTTTATCTTGTTGATTAATGTAGTACTTGGTTAGATTATCTAGTGGATAAGTGTAATACTTGATTAGATTTCCTAGTAGATAAGTGTAATACTTGATTAGATTATCTAGTGGATAAGTGTAATACTTGATTAGATTATCTAGTAGATAGGTGTAATACTTATTTAGAATATCTAGTGGATAAATGTAATACTTGGTTAGTTTAACTGTTAAATAAATTTAATACTTAGTCTAATATTAGTTGTGTAATAATGATTTTAAAAGCTATCCCCAAACCAAAGCGAAGCGTTCCGCTGCGCTTTTTCTCACGTGAGATTTTTCAAAGCGCGAAAAACCCTCGCTACACCTAAGCGAAGCGAACATGGGCGTCAGCCGACCGTATATAATGATTTTTTTAAATTTTCTTTTTTTTTTATTAGAAGACGTCGGCAGACATTTTCTTCTTATGATACATTTTCTACAGTTATTGTATTTTACAAGTATAAAGTGAAAAAAACACTTACTTTTTGGTATAATCTGATATAATTCAAGTTTCTATATATAAATGTAAGTCTTATTTGTTAATTTTAAGACATTTATATCAATTTTAACATTGATTTTCATTTGAGTCGATGTTTCTAGGCAGCCATTTTGGATTGTTTACACTCGCGAAACGCGAAAAAAACTCTGAAAGAAGCGATGCCGCGAAATTTCTCTGTACCACCGCGGAAATTCTCCGCGGTTTGAGCATCTCCATATAAATACATTGCCGCGAAAGAGGGGCGAATTTCTAAAGGTATCATCAAACCAAAGCAAATTTCGCGTATCTAAGTAGCTCACGAAAAAAAAAAGAAAATTTAAAAAATCATTATATCCGGTCGGCTGACGCCCACGTTCGCTTCGCTTAAGTGTAGCGAGGGTTTTTCGCGCTTTAAAAAATCACACGTGAGAAATAGCGCAGCGGAACGTTTCGGTTTGGTTTGAGGATAGCTTAAACCAAAGCATTTTTAGAGCATTTTCGCATTTTCGAAAAAAAATGCTCTATTGTCCCCGTTTTGTCTGTCTGTCTGTCTGTCCGTCTGTCTGTCCGTCTGTCCGTCTGTCCGTCATCACCCTAGATCTCAACAACCATAAGTCCTAGACCCATGATGTATATATCATTTTGTAGGTCTTGGCCTGCCAAGAAATGACTTTTTTCCATTTCGCGATCTGACCTCTCAGGGCCGTAAAAGGGGTCTTATAAAGTACCGTTTTTTTACTATATAAGCTATATTAATAATGGACCGCCCTATATCTCAGCAACCATAAGTCCTAGACCCATGATATATATATCATTGTGTAGGTCTTGACCTGCCAAGTGTACATCAAAAGTCCATTTTGCGATTTGACCTCTCAGGGCCAAAATATAAGAGTTTTTTATGTACCGTTTTGCTTATATTTTAAATATAAATAATAAAAGCTAATCAAAGGGCCGTAATCATTATTTATTTTGTAACAGTTATTCAACATGACTTACTTCCCGTACTTTATATAAAACAACAATTGACGGAGTTTTCGGACGATTAAATGACTACAATTTAGAATGTTTCAATTATGAGTCCTATTTCAGTGACCAAAAACCACTTGTAGTTAGATTTAAGAGAAAATAATTTTGTTTTCAATTATAAAGAAACGTCTTTTTAATATCTTTTTTCAGATATATGCATTACATAATTGAACTTGTAAACATTTACAAAATTTACAAATATTTACTGAAAGATAGCATACGTACTGATACATAATACGAAAATGCGCTAACACGTCCTGTGTCCAGAATGGAACAGGCTTAATTGCTTGTTTTTTAAATTAGACGTTATTTCATGTGGAATACTATTTTCAGGTGGACGAATGGCCGAGTGGCGTAGAGCGAATGGCTGTCAACATGAGAGTATTGAGAGTTCGATCCATTAAATGTGTATTCTACATCAATTATGGAAGTAAAGTCGGATGGATGTTGTGTGTTGTGCTAACCACACATTCCCTTCATACACCATGGTTATAGAAACAGATGAGCTCTACACTTCATCTGCCCCAATGGCTTTTAGGCTAAGGGAAGTTTACATTTACTCATTTCTGGTGGGTTACCAAATTGCGTGCAACCCAAAAGATACCATATTGTTTTTTTTTCTTCTTTGATGAATAAATACTTAAATGCCAAGATTTGTAATATATTGATTATAATACTGAGACGTACAGTAAGTGTAATATCGACTGTGTAATATCGACTGTGTAAAATTGATAAAACTGTTGAGTTTTACAGTTATAGTAATATTGGTTGTAATACTCAATAAATCAGTTATTGTAATACTTATCGTAATACTAAGTCAAATGTTCAGAATGGAACTTACCATCACAGCTGTAGATCCCATAATGTTTACCAGAACTTCGGTCTCCACATACTTTACAGGGAATGTCCAGCAAACGGTCACCTAGGAATGAAAGAAGAACAATGTTGTATCAAAGTCAGAATGGTCGATGCGAATCTTAAAATAAAAACTGAGAAAGACAGACAGTAAAAAATAAAAACTGAGAAAGACAGACAGTAAAAAATAGAAACTGAGAAAGACAGACAATAAAAAATAGAAACTGAGAAAGACAGACAGTAAAAAATAAAAACTGAGAAAGACAGACAGTAAAAATTTAAAAAAAGAGAAAGATAGACAGTAAAAAATAAAAATGAGAAAGACAGACAGTAAAAAAATAGAAAAAGATGTGCTATTAATATTTCCTAAAGGGATGTGTATTCTCAATTTTTTTTTGCAGCTGATATAAATACCCAGGGGTTATCAAGTTAAAAAAATGGTAAAACAAAATCTCTGTGTTCCTGAAGCCAAAAAAAAAAAAATGTATATTTAGCCTATATTCGAAAACCATTGTTGTGAGACTTGATATTACGTCATGAAGGCGTAAAAACAAAATTTTAATTCGGAATCAACTCTGCGACCTCAACATCATAGCAAACAATCAGAAGGGAGACAATTAACAAACAGGTCTTCATTTTCTTTTGGTTTCCTGTTTTGTCATCTGTGATGTCGTGGAGAGTCTTTCTAGGGGCGGGTAACTTTTGAACATTTTTTGAGCATTAGAATCGGCGACAATGTGTTTGAATTGTTTGGACAAAGTGTCACATTCACACATGACTTAGAACAAAATACATCCTCACACAATCTATTGACTGAGAACAGAATACATCCTCACACAAGCTATTGACTTAGAACATAATACATCCTAACCCAAACAGGATACATCCTCACACAAGCTATTGACTTAGAACATAATACATCCTAACCCGAACAGAATACATCCTCACACAATCTATTGACTGAGAACAGAATACATCCTCACACAAGCTATTGACTTAGAACATAATACATCCTAACCTGAACAGAATACATCCTCACACAATCTATTGACTGAGAACATAATACATCCTAACCCGAACAGGATACATCCTCACACAATCTATTGACTGAGAACAGGATACATCCTAACCCGAACAGGATACATCTTCACACAAGCTATTGACTTAGAACAGAATACATCCTCACACAAGCTGAATGGTTTATTTTTGTTTTTAATATTAAGAGAAAGTGACTTGACTAATAATTTCTCTTATGAGTTTTTGGTGCACTAAATTAAATTTACTAAATTTTATTTACATGGATTTGTTTATGTATATATGAATTAAATATTTTTCAGATTCTCTTCGGGTTCATTACTCGCTAAGAATTGATTCACTGCGGGATTAAGGCTGATAAGTAATTGATGTATTTCTGGTTAAGTACCGGTTATTTTACTAATTACATGTTTCTTACCGGTTTTTTTATCTGCTCATTACACATTTCATTTATGTTTTCTTATTTACTGGTTCATTTCTATATCGGTTTTTATATATGTATAGGTCATTGTGTTGTGTGATCTGTGCATCTGTATATATATGTATAGGTTAGTGCGTTGAATGATCTGTGCATCTGTATATATATATATATATATATATATATATATATATATATATATATAGTTTAGTGTGTTTAATGATCTGTATATACATATATAGGTTAGTGTGTTGAATGATCTGTGCATCTGTATATATATGTATAGGTTAGTGTGTTGAATGATCTGTACATCTGTATATATATGTATAGGTTAGTGTGTTTAATGATCTGTGCATCTGTATATATATGTATAGGTTAGTGTGTTGAATGATCTGTACATCTGTATATATATGTATAGGTTAGTGTGCTGAATGATCTGTACATCTGTATATATATATGTATAGGTTAGTGTGTTGAATGATCTGTACATCTGTATATATATGTATAGGTTAGTGTGTTGAATGATCTGTACATCTGTATATATATATGTATAGGTTAGTGTGTTGAATGATCTGTACATCTGTATATATATGTATAGGTTAGTGTGTTGAATGATCTGTACATCTGTATATATATGTATTGGTTAGTGTGTTGAATGATCTGTGCATCTATATTAATTGTCAGACAAGGGTGATCATAGGGAACATGAACTGTGCATCTGTATTAACTGTCAACTTAGAATGGAACACAAGATCTCCTTTTTTGTGAACCTCCCTCCCTGCCATCCTATTCAAGGCTCATCCATGGAAGTGGTTCAACAAAAGATACAAGAAGATAAAATGTCGTCAGACAGTCCAAGATTCAATCACGACAAGCCGAACACCTCCCCACTGCAAGATACGCCGCTGTTAAGTGGACTGGCCGAACGATTAGTCGTCAGCTGGCGATATCTGGGCACAGCTTCTCATTTTACGTATAAACTACAGACTTTATTTTCTTTTTTCTCTCCCCCCCCCCACCCCCCAATCCTCTTGAACATCTCAAAACAAGCTCTGCGGGCCAAACTGGCATCGTGGAACATCTTTGTGTAGAGAGCTTGACGCAGACCCCCCCCACACACACACTTCAGGGGGGGGGTTGTGGTTTTAAAGACAAGAGACGGGAAAGAAATGGGAGAAAAAATAGCCTCTGGAAATGGGTAATTTTGTAATTTTCTGGTGTCCACAGTGACCACGCTGTGAGAGAGAATGCGGCCAGTATAAAACTGGACATTCTAAAGTGGCCAGGGGAAAAGATTTTTCAGAGACACTTTCTGTCTTATCCAACTGGCAAATTTTGTGTGTGTTGCCAGTTGGTAATAGCCTTAGGGGAACGGAATGCAATAATTGGAGAGTGTTCAAAGGTCATTACATTTCAGCTCATTTCGTGCACATCCTCTTTTCCTGAATCTTTTTTTATTGTTTCCTTGTTTGCCACATTTCAGATTCGCATTTTTATTTTATGAAACTTGTATCTTTTCAAGCTTTTGCTCCTTCAATCACCAGGCTTCAATCACCAGGGTTCAATCACCAGGGTTCACCATGGAGGGTATAAAACAAAAACCCCATCAGACTAATGGCCTATTTTCACCGCTCCATTGTTTATAATAAGCTACAATTATTTTTTTCCACAGTTTCCGTGCAATTAAACGTAAAATTAAAATAAAAACAACATGCACGTGGCTGTTGTTTTTTTCTTGAGCTCAGCAACAGCGAGAGTTCATCGCCAACTACAGTGAAGTATTCAGCGAGAGTTCATCACAACTACAGTGAAGTTATCAGCGAGAGTTCATCGCCCACTACAGTGAAGTTTTCAGCGAGAGTTCATCGCCAACTACAGTGAAGTTTTCAAGTTGACATTATTGATGTGTTATTTTTTAGTCCCCGTTTTGTCTGTCTGTCTGTCATCACCCTAGATCTCAACAACCATAAGTCCTAGACCCATGATGTATATATCATTTTGTAGGTCTTGGCCTGCCATGTGTGCAGCAAAAGTTCATTTCGCGATCTGACCTCTGAAGGCCGTAAAAGGGGGCTTAGTACCGTTTTTTACTATATAAGATATATTAATAAAGGAGCGCGTATATCTCAGCAACTATAAGTCCTAGACCCATGATGTATATATCATTTTGTAGGTCTTGGCCTGCCATGTGTACATCAAAAGTTCATTTCAAAAGTTCTGAGGGCCGGGCTTCAGGGCTCCTAAGGGGCTTATATATTATATATACACCTTGTACGTTCAATAACCCATTCATTTGGTGCGAAATACTGCAGCACGTAGTTTCACCAAGATTTATTAAGAAACTCATCAAATGAAATAGTAAGCTTGTGTTCTGAGTTTAATTGAAAGTATCAGAGCTATGCAACAATTGACGGAGTTTTCGGACGATTAAATGACTATAATTTCGAATGTTTTCAATTGTGAGTCCTATTTCAGTAACAACAAACCACTTGTAGCTAGATTTAAGAGACAATAATTTTTTTTCAAATATAAAGAAACGTCTTTATATTTTTTTTTACAGATATATGCATAACACAATTGAATTTATAAACATTTACAAAATTTACAAATATTTACTGAAAGCTAACAAACGTACTGATACATAACACGAAAATGCGCTAACACGTCCTGTGTCCAGAATGGAACAGGCTTAATTGCTTTTTTCAATATATCGTGAGTTAATGTAAACATTACGTCTCTCTGTGAAAGTCTTACGTGTCTATCGGTACGTCTACATTCTAGATTTTTCTTACGGCTTTACGGATTGCATTTAAATTTGTAAGTTTGTAATAAACTTTCTAATTCTGAATATATATATATATATATATATATATATATATATATATATATATATATGTGTGTGTGTGTGTGTTTGAGTGTGTGTGTGTGTGTGTGACATACCTATTTTGAAGTTTTATTATCTAAAAAAAAGTAAATGTTTTCGAAAATGATTCGAACAATTCAACTAAAGACTTCATTGATAAGTTACAAATTCAACTTTAAACATCATCACTCCAACTTCACACTTTCATTTATCACAACCTCACTCATTGCTCGACCAACCTCATACATGGCTTAACCCAGCCTCACACATAGCTTGACCAACCTCACACATAGCTCAACCCAGCCTCACACATGGCTCGACCAACCTCACACATAGCTCAACCCAGCCTCACACATGGCTCGACACAACCTCATACATGGCTCAACCCAGCCTCACACATTGCTCGACCAACCTCACACATAGCTCAACCCAGCCTCACACATGGCTCGACACAACCTCATACATGGCTCAACCCAGCCTCACACATTGCTCGACCAACCTCACACATAGCTCAACCCAGCCTCACACATTGCTCGACCAACCTCACACATAGCTCAACCCAGCCTCACACATGGCTCGACCAACCTCACACATAGCTCAACCCAGCCTCACACATGGCTCGACCAACCTCACACATAGCTCAACCCAGCCTCACACATAGTTCGACCAACCTCTTACATAGCTCAACCCAGCTTCACACATAGCTTGACACAACCTCATACATGGCTCAACCCAGCCTCACACATGGCTCGACACAACCTAACACATAGCTCGACACAACCTCATACATGGCTCAACCCAGCCTCACACAGTGTTCATTTAAAGCTAGATGTACTTGTTGGACTTAATCATCTTTTGTGCACTAGTCTATTAATTAGGGGTGTACCGAATTGTAATTTTTAGATCCTGCAGGAATCGGAACCGGAATCGGATTTAATATTTGAATCCTGCCGGAATCGGAACCGGAACCGGATTTTACCAAATTAAATTGTAACTCTTCCGAACGAAGTAGTAAGTTCTCACCTAACATAAAAAAGATATAAGAATGAAAAATAGAATAAAAATTTAGTTTTTAAGTTCTAGATAGCAACAAACAGTATTAATCATTTAGATCTTGAAGAATGTGACTAAAACCCATTCCTCAATCTTGAGTTAAGAAAGATAACTCTGTCAAAATAACAGGTTCTTTGTTTTAAAAATTATTTTAATAAAGCTGTACCTAATTTAACTTGATTTCTATTACAATCAAACAAAGAAATGGGTAACATATCTTAGAAAGTATAATAAAAATGTTTATTAATAAATGAATTCCGAAAAAAAAATATATAATGTGGCACCTCCAGATAGTTCATTTTTCTTTAGTTTTCCACAGTGACGTCACCAAACCGTGTTATTTCATTCATACTTTCCTTTAAATTATTATCTGACTATTTCCCATAAAACGCAAATTAAAATGCATTTCAAATCGAAATCAATATCAATTCAATGCTCAGTTAAAAATGTATCTTCAAATAATTTATCTAAATATGCAATGCATTTTATCCAAATCGTGACAAAATCCACTAAATTAAAAAAATTGCAGAAAAATAAATTTAAAAATGTATTGCTTTGGATCAAATTATTTTTGTAAAAAAAAGTAATAAAAAATGTACAAATAAACTGTATTTATGACATTTTTAGACCAGTTCAATTACCACCACACCAACTATCTTACCACCACACCAACTATCTTACCACCACACCAACTATCTTACCACCACACCAACTATCTTACCACCAAAACAACTATCTTACCACCACACCAACTAGCTAGCCACCACACCAACTATCTTACCACCACACTCACTATCTTACCTGCACACCAACTATCTTACCACAACACCAACTATCTTACCACCACAACAACTATCTTACCACCACACCAATTATCTTACCACCACACCAACTATCTTACCACCATACCAACTATCTTACCACCACACCAACTATCTTACCACCAAAACAACTATCTTACCACCACACCAACTAGCTAGCCACCACACCAACTAGCTAGCCACCACACCAACTATCTTACCACCACACTCACTATCTTACCACCACACCAACTATCTTACCACCACACCAACTATCTTACCACAACACCAACTATCTTACCACCACAACAACTATCTTACCACCACACCAATTATCTTACCACCACACCAACTATCTTACCACCACACCAACTATCTTACCACCACACCAATTATCTTACCACCACACCAACTATCTTACCACCACACCAACTAGCTAGCCACCACACCAACTATCTTACCACCACACCAAATATCTTACCACCAAACCAACTATCTTACCACCACACCAACTATCTTACCACCACACCAACTATCTTACCACCACACCAACTATCTTACCAACAAAACAACTATCTTACCACCACACCAACTATCTAGCCACTACAACAACTATCTTACCACCAAAACAACTATCTTACCACCAAAACAACTATCTTACCACCACACACAATTATCTTACCACCACACCAAATATCTTACCACCACACCAACTATCTAGCCACCACAACAAATATCTTACCACCACACCAACTATCTTACCACCACACCAACTATCTTAGCCACCACACCAACTATCTTAACAACACATCAAATATCTTACCACCATACCAACTATCTTACCACCACACCAACTATCTTACCAACACATCAAATATCTTACCAACACACCAACTATCTTACCAACACACCAACTATCTTACCACCACACCAACTATCTTACCAACACACCAACTATCTTACCACCACATCAACTATCTAGCCACCACACCAACTTCTGTATCCACAGTTACGTTCCTTGATACATTGAATGTTTATGTTTAGACTGCCTCTATCAATAGCTCCACATTGACTCAAGCCATCAGGAGCTAACAATGACAAGAAGGCGTTGAGTTGTCCTCTCCTGTGTTGTCGCTTTGATGTCGTGGGAACCTGACACTAGAGGCGCCACCTGGCACAGCCATCTCAGTTTTCCGTCAATAAATGACTGAAGTTGACGAAACAGAATGTCACAATATTATTTTTTCATTGGAATTTTTTAAACTGGACGACAAAGTGAGTCACTGGAAGTCTATCATACTTGGGGAGTCATCATGTATTTCTAAATTCTGTTAGTCACTGGAAGTCTATCATACATGACATTGGTATAAATTCATTGGGATTCTGTTAGGGGACCATTGCATAAATTCTGTTGTAGGGGAGAGTACATAAATTCATTAGTCACTAGTCTATCATCATGACATTGGTATAAATTCTGTTAGTCACTGGAAGTCTATCATACATGACATTGGTATAAATTCTGTTAGTCACTGGAAGTCTATCATACATAACATTGGTATAAATTCTGTTAGTCACTGGAAGTCTATCATACATGACATTGGTATAAATTCTGTTAGTCACTGGAAGTCTATCATACATAACATTGGTATAAATTCTGTTAGTCACTGGAAGTCTATCATACATGACATTGGTATAAATTCTGTTAGTCACTGGAAGTCTATCATACATAACATTGGTATAAATTCTGTTAGTCACTGGAAGTCTATCATACATGACATTGGTATAAATTCTGTTAGTCACTGGAAGTCTATCATACATAACATTGGTATAAATTCTGTTAGTCACTGGAAGTCTATCATACATGACATTGGTATAAATTCTGTTAGTCACTGGAAGTCATACATGACATTGGTATAAATTCTGTTAGTCACATGTATAAATTCTGTTAGTCACAGTCTATCATACATGACATTGGTATAAATTCTGTTAGTCACTGGAAGTCTATCATACATGACATTGGTATAAATTCTGTTAGTCACTGGAAGTCTATCATACATGACATTGGTATAAATTCTGTTAGTCACTGGAAGTCTATCATACATAACATTGGTATAAATTCTGTTAGTCACTGGAAGTCTATCATACATGACATTGGTATAAATTCTGTTAGTCACTGGAAGTCTATCATACATTCATGACATAATTCTGTTACACTGGAAGTCTATCATGACATAAACTGTTAGTCACTGGAAGTCTATCATAACATTGGTATAAATTCTGTTAGTCACTGGAAGTCTATCATACATGACATTGGTATAAATTCTGTTAGTCACTGGAAGTCACTGGAAGTCTATCATACATAACATTGGTATAAATTCTGTTAGTCACTGGAAGTCTATCATACATGACATTGGTATAAATTCTGTTAGTCACTGAAGTCTATCATACATAACATTGGTATAAATTCTGTTAGTCACTGGAAGTCTATCATACATACATTGGTATAAATTCTTTAGTCACTGGAAGTCTACATACAACATTGGTATAAATTCTGTTAGTCACTGGAAGTCTATCATACATAACATTGGTATAAATTCTGTTAGTCACTGGAAGTCTATCATACATGACATTGGTATAAAAGTACATAACTATCATACATAGTCATGACATTGGTATAAATTCTGTTAGTCACTGGAAGTCTATCATACATAACATTGGTATAAATTCTGTTAGTCACTGGAAGTCTATCATACATGACATTGGTATAAATTCTGTTAGTCACTGGAAGTCTATCATACATGACATTGGTATAAATTCTGTTAGTCACTGGAAGTCTATCATTGAATTGTTTTTTTCAGAGTCCATGTGACTGAAGGCGGATTACCGAATCCCCGAATATGCAGGAGCTCATTATCTACCCTACATCATAACATTTATTATTTTTAAACAAAACCTTTACTCAGACAGTATAATCCAGAAAGATATCTTACGAGCAGTGTTGCCACGTTGGCGGATTTCTCGCCAGTTTTGGCGGTGTTTTTCGGACATAGGCGGGTGTTTTAACTTATTGGCGGGTTGGTGGCGGGTTGGTGTTGGGCCCAATGTTTTAAATTACATACATTTAAAAAAAAATTCGCATATAATATAAAAGCAAAAACACATTTTGACATTTCTTTTCTCTTTGACAAATCTGGCTTTTTTGACAAGTTTTTTTTTTTAAAATTATAATTGTTTGAGCGGTGTTCGTTAAAATCATCTGTCACAACCATGTCGACGCGAGCCAGACAGCCGAGATTCTGCTATGACATGAATTGAAAGCAAATATAACTTGCCAGATTAAGTTACATCAATGATGAACATCTCATTGGTCGCAGGAAAAATATTAAATATTTATGAACAAATTCGATCTTTTCCAATAAGCAATAAAATAAATACTGATCCGAGTATACATAACATTCCAGACAAATTACTAGTTCCCGTGTCTGTCGCCATCTTCAACAGAACATCTACGATATTCACACCAGCAAGTGGAGGAGAAGGGGCAGAGAAGGGAGAGAAAGAACCGCTTCCTTAGCAACACTGCCACGCCCACTTCATGGGCGACGAGAAGCTTTTAGATGCAATCGATTATTTGGAAAGTCGCGGGAGTAAAAAAAAAAAACATGGAGGAGGGGTGGTGCAGTGGGTGGCTGGCAGTGAACAATCAAAATATTGACATTTCATGAACATTCTTTTTTTTTTCTACTTCTGTGTCTCCCTCTCCCTGGGTGAAGACAACATAATTAGACTTATTAATGTGCACGATGTGAGGGAGAGGGAAACTTCACATGCATGGAAACACTTTGTTCAGAAACTTTGGCTGTATAATTTGGTTGTTGCATACAGAATAAAGTGAGCGTCAAATGATAGTTTTCCCGCGCAGTGCATTAGCAGACGAGCATAATTAATTAGCAGATGACATAATTAATCGTGTCATGAATTTCAATTGTCATTTTAAAAAAAAATATAAAAGTAAATAAAATAAAAATTGGTGTACAGTGTACACTACAAATGAAACGAAAAAGCAAGGATTGCATTGCCGTAAGATCAATTGGTTGATTTGTAGTTTCAATATCTCTCTCTCTCTCTCTCTCTCTCTCTCTCTGTCTCTGTCTGTCTCTCTCTCTCTCTCTGTCTGTCTCTCTCTCTCTCTCTCTGTCTGTCTCTCTCTCTCTCTCTCTCTCTCTCTCTCTCTTTCTCTCTCTCTCTCTCTTACATTATCTATATCATATTTGTCGTCTGCTGACTGCTGTACATCTAAAATAAGAATACTATTTCTTGTTCAAATATTAATGGCTGCTTGCTTTCGTTTTGATTCAATAAATGTTTTAAACATCCCCGCAGTTTCAAATAGTTTCTGTGGTTTTAAATTTGAGACGTGAAAGTCTAAACTATTCAAAAGGAATAAGATATTTCCATGTCTTTTTAGAGCATTTTCGAAAAAAAAAAGCTCTATTGTCCCCGTTTTGTCTGTCTGTCTGTCATCACCCTAGATCTCAACAACCATAAGTCCTAGACCCATGATGTATATATCATTTTGTAGGTCTTGGCCTGCCAAGAAATGACTTTTTTCCATTTCGCGATCTGACCTCTCAAGGCCGTAAAAGGGGCCTTATAAAGTACCGTTTTTTACTATATAAGCTATATTAATAATGGAGCGCCCTATATCTCAGCAACCATAAGTCCTAGACCCATGATGTATATATCATTTTGTAGGTCTTGACCTGCCATGTGTACATCAAAAGTTCATTTCGCGATAGGACCTCTGAGGGCCGGGCTTCAGGGCTCCTAAGGGGCTTATATATTATATATACACCTTGTACGTTCAATAACCCATTCATTTGGTGCGAAATACTGCAGCACGTAGTTTCACGAAGATTTATTAAGAAACTCATCAAATGAAATAGTAAGCTTGTGTTCAGAGTTTAATTGAAAGTATCAGAGCTATGCAACAATTGACGGAGTTTTCGGACGATTAAATGACTATAATTTCGAATGTTTTCAATTATGAGTCCTATTTCAGTAACCACAAACCACTTGTAGTTAGATTTAAGAGACAATATTTTTTTTTCAAATATAAAGAAACGTCTTTATAATTTTTTTTTTACAGATATATGCATTACACAATTGAATTTATAAACATTTCCAAAATTTACAAATATTTACTGAAAGCTAACAAACGTACTGATACATAACACGAAAATGCGCTAACACGTCCTGTGTCCAGAATGGAACAGGCTTAATTGCTTGTTTTTTTTTTTACAAGATATCATTTAAAAATCGCCAAACGAAAACAATTTGTAATACTGGAACATTCTCGACGATAAGCATAGCCGTGCTCACCATAACAAATTTTGTTGTTCAAATTATTTTTCTGCCAAATTTCAGTTAAAGTCTCAACTATAAGATTTAGTTTATTTAAAAATTAAATACAGTTTAGTTATACAGGGCGAGATTTTAGTTATACAGGGCCGAGAGTTTAGTTATACAGGGCCGAGAGTTTAGTTATACAGGGCCGAGAGTTTAGTTATAAAGCGCCGAGAGTTTAGTTATACAGGGCCGAGAGTCTAGTTATACAGGGCCGAGAGTTTAGTTATATAGGGCCGAGAGTCTAGTTATACAGGGCCGAGAGTTTAGTTATACAGAGCCGATGGGAGAGTTTAGTTATACAGGGCCGATAGTTTAGTTATACAGAGCCGATGGGAGAGTTTAGTTATACAGGGCCGATAGTTTAGTTATACAGGGCCGAGAGTTTAGTTATATAGCGCCGAGAGTTTAGTTATACAGGGCCGAGAGTCTAGTTATACAGGGCCGAGAGTTTAGTTATATAGCGCCGAGAGTTTAGTTATACAGGGCCGAGAGTCTAGTTATACATGGCCGATAGTTTAGTTATTCAGGGCCGATAGTTTAGTTATACAGGGCCGATATTTTAGTTATACAGGGCCGAGAGTTTAGTTATATAGCGCCGAGAGTTTAGTTATACAGGGCCGAGAGTCTAGTTATACAGGGCCGAGAGTTTAGTTATATAGGGCCGAGAGTTTAGTTATGCAGGGCCGAGAGTTTAGTTATACAGAGACGATGGGAGAGTTTAGTTATACAGGGCCGAGAGTTTAGTTATACAAGGCCGAGAGTTTAGTTATACAGGGCCGAGAGTTTAGTTATATATGGCCGAGAGTTTAGTTATATCCAATAATTCAGGTAAAGACACGCAGAATGTATCATAAGATATGATAAACTACAACACTGATGAAAGACCACGTCCTGGAATAAAATTTTTCTAAATAATACAATTAATATGCAATATAACTGAAATTGAATAATTATATAGATTTGAAACATAATCATCAGCTATTGGCTCACTGGCCTCATTCACAACATTGGTTTGTATAAAGACCTTTGATTGGATAAAGACCTTTGATTGGATAAAGACCTTTGATTGGATAAAGACCTTTGATTGGATAAAGACCTTTGATTGGATAAAGACCTTTGATTGGATAAAGACCTTTGATTGGATAAAGAAGCTACAAAACGTCCACACAATTGACGCCAGTTTTAAATCAAACTTAGCCAACTAGTAGAATTGTACACATTTAAGACTAATCTTTGATAGTAAATGATATTGTACACATTTAAGGCTAATCTTTGATAGTAAATGATATTGTACACATTTAAGACTAATTTTTGATAGTAAATGATATTGTACACATTTAAGACTAATCTTTGATAGTAAATGATATTGTACACATTTATGACTAATCTTTGATAGTAAATGATATTGTACACATTTAAGACTAATCTTTGACTATCAATGTACACATTACGTAATCTCTTTTAGTAAGATGTACAATTAAATCCCTCTTCCAGCAGTTTTGTATGATTCAGATATACAAATTAAAGATTAATCTTTGACCAGATTAAGGTATTACATGAATTATAATGAATGGGCGATGAGTTATATTTTTTGCGTGGTACAACTCTTTAAGATTAATCTTTGACCAGATTAAGGTATTACGTGAATTATAATGAATCGGCGATGAGTTATATTTTGCGTGGTACAACTCTTTAAGATTAATCTTTGACCAGCTGAATGTCATTGTACCTGATGGGACAGTGAGCTGGCTAGTACAGGTGTCTCTGGTCATTGATCCCACAGTACAAATATAAGAGTTCACCTCGCCAGTGTCAGCACTGAAATACAAATGTCGTTTGTCTTCAATTATTAATGCCGCTTTCTATTTCCGTTATCAGGAGGAACTTAAGAAACCGCACAACGGCATGTGAGTCTGTGTGAGTGTGTGTTTGAGTGTGGGTGAGTGCGCACGCTATGGTACACCCTAATCACGTGACATCACCAAGCAGGTCTTGCTATCTATCAGTTTCACATCTCCGATGCAAAAACAACAAGTGAAAAATGTAAACAGTACATTGCGAAAACTAGAAAGGGGTTGGGTGCGCGGGTCGGTGGGGGAGGGGGCAGCTAGGTGGTCAAATACTAGTCGGTCAAACACTCGGCATGTCCATGACCAGGTGGGGGGTGGGAGGGGAGAGAGGGGGGACGTTGCTCCCAATTAGCGCGCGTGGCGTGGAAGGCCCGTCACCTGCGACCCCTCCCCCTTGTCCCCGTAGGGTAATCTGTTGATCTAGTGGCCATTAAGCTATAATTGATTCCCCTCCAGTGACTTGAGAAGCAGTGCACCAAGTTTGTTTGTCCACCAATATTTGTAGTCCCTGGACCTCATCTCATCTTGCGTAAGGGCTTTTTGAAAAAAAAGAAGAAAAAAATACTTGAAGATGTTAAAGGGAGGGAGGAAAGGCGGGGGGGGGGGGGGGTCCAGAGAGGAAGAGAGAGTGACAGAGAGAGAGAGAGAAGTCTGGTAGAGACAGTCCGTCACATGTGGTAGCGGCAAGAAGTTGAGAGTGAAACAGAAGGAGAAGAAGACTGAGAATCGAATACGTTTTTTTTCTTCTGTTTAGATGCGCACAAATAATCGAAGCCACGACAGCTAATTGTTTCCCCTTAGTGAAGTTTTTTTTCCATTAAAAAAAAATCCTTTTTTTTTTGAGTGAACATGTGTGTGAGTTATCTCCCGCTGTGGTTGTTGTCTTTCGGCTATTGATGCCATTGATCACATGATCCAACGTTGTCCAATCACAATGTCATTTGGTCACATGACCCCACGTAGTCCAATCACAATATCATTGGTCGATGTATGGCAGACTTGTCTTAAAGAAAAAAAAACAACTGAATTCGTCATATTGGGTCAATACTGATGTCGCCTCCGTGCCTCAATGTCTGTATGTGTGTATGTGTGTGTGTCTGTGTGTCTGTCTGTGGGCCTGAGAGACAACAATAGAAGTACCCTGAATATTTGATTCATTTCAATCGCTTAGCTAAACTGTGATAACGAATCTTTGCATTTAGATCATCTCGCTATGAATTGTTTACTTAGTAGTGATCAGTTCACCACACACCCATACATACACACACTTAGCTAAGATCACGTTTCTTCATTTACAGAGAGAATGTGCACACAGAGAGAAGGTGCACACAGAGAGAAAGTGCACACAGATAGAAGGTGCACGCAGAGAGAAGGTCCACACAGAGAGAAAGTGCACACAGAGAGAAGGTGCACACAGAGAGAAAGTGCACACAGAGAGAAAGTGCATGCAGAGAGAAAGTGCACACAGAGAGAAAGTGTACATAGAGAGAAAGTGCACGAAGAAAGAAAGTGCACACAGAGAGAAGGTGTACGCAGAGAGAAGGTGCACATAGAGAGAAAGTGCACGCAGAGAGAAAGTGAAAACTTCGAGTTGCCCACAATATTATTTTTTTATTGCAGTGATATATCTCACACACTTAATAAACAAACGGAAGTGTAAATGAGGGGATATATTTTTAGTAAATGTGCCTGGTTGCTATAGTAACTGCGGCCATCTTGTTTTTGTATACTTAATTAAAAAAAATGTTTAAGGGCACTATTTATTAATGTTAAAGCCAATAAGGATACAATACAATTTTTACAAAAATAAAAAACAAAAGTTGAATTTTAGTTGTAAAATTTAAATTGAAAAAAAAAATTGAAATAAAAAAAACGGCTTTTACATGTTTTTATAAACTTAAATGTTTTTATCAATATTTTATTTTAAATTTATAAATTACATCGCCTGTCTGTAAATTGTGTACATTCTGTCCGTATACAAATTTTGTTTTCTGTCTGTCTCTGTACTATATTGTGTACATTCTGTATGTGTACTATATTGTGTGCATTCTGTCTGTGTACTATATTGTGTGCATTCTGTCTGTGTACTATATTGTGAACATTCTGTCTGTGTACTATATTGTGTACATTCTGTCTGTGTACTATATTGTGTACATTCTGTTTGTGTACTATATTATGTACATTCTGTCCGTGTACTATATTGTGTGCATTCTGTCTGTGTACTACATTTTGTCCATTCTGTCTGTATGTGTACTATATTATTGTTTATCATATTGCACTTAGCCATTTCGTTGATTCAAGTAAATATTCTACAATGTTTCTGTTGACTTTGTTACACATTAGAGAAATACAAGGTACAGTGCTGGTTTAATTCTAAAAAAAATATATGCACTTAACAAATGTTGATTATATATAATATATAAATATCAAATATCATTCTTTTTTAAATTACTCGAATGCCATTGAAAATATTTTTTTTTTAAATTAAACATATTTAGTGCACTACACTGTATAGAGCACCAGGATCATTCCTGACAAGATTAAATCTCTTGAGCCGATAAGAAAATCAACTTTCAGGCTACTAGACTCTTTAGGAACAGATTCACGTGACCAATGGCTATAAATACGTACAAGTTACAAAGTTCCGGTCACACAGTTAAAGTCTACTCTGGATCTGTACACATGTGGGTGTGTGTTGATTTAATGACTAGTGGGTGTTTTGATTTAATGACTAGCATTATACATGTGGGTGTGAGTTGATTTAATGACTAGTATTATACATGTGGGTGTGTGTTGATTTAATGACTAGTGGGTGTGTTGATTTAATGACTAGTATTATACATGTGGGTGTGAGTTGATTTAATGACTAGTATTATACATGTGGGTGTGTGTTGATTTAATGACTAGTGGGTGTGTTGATTTAATGACTAGTGGATGTGTTAATTTAATGACTAGTGGGTGTGTTGATTTAATGACTAGTATTATACATGTGGGTGTGTGTTGATTTAATGACTAGTATTATACATGTGGGTGTGTGTTGATTTAATGACTAGTGGGTGTGTTGATTTAATGACTAGTATTATACAAGTGGGTGTGTGTTGATTTAATGACTAGTGGGTGTGTTGATTTAATGACTAGTGGGTGTGTGTTGATTAAATGACTAGTATTATACATGTGGGTGTGTGTTGATTTAATGACTAGTGGGTGTGTTGATTTAATGACTAGTGGGTGTGTTGATTTAATGACTAGCAATATACATGTGGGTGTGTGTTGATTTAATGACTAGTATTATACATGTGGATGTGTGTTGATTTAATGACTAGCATTATACATGTGGGTGTGTGTTGATTTAATGACTAGCATTATACATGTGGGTGTGTTGATTTAATGACTAGCATTATACATGTGGGTGTGTGTTGATTTAATGACTAGTATTATATATGTGGGTGTGTGTTGATTTAATGACTAGTATTATACATGTGGGTGTGTGTTGATTTAATGACTAGCATTATACATGTGGGTGTGTGTTGATTTAATGACTAGTATTATACATAAGGGTGTGTGTTGATTTAATGACTATTGGGTGTGTTGATTTAATGACTGGCAATATACATGTGGGTGTGTGTTGATTTAATGACTAGTATTATACATGTGGGCGTGTGTTGATTTAATGACTAGTATTATACATGTGGGTGTGTGTTGATTTAATGACTAGTATTATACATGTGGGTGTGTGTTGATTTAATGACTAGTATTATACATGTGGGTGTGTGTTGATTTAATGACTAGTATTATACATGTGGGTGTGTGTTGATTTAATGACTAGTATTATACATGTGGGTGTGTGCTGATTTAATGACTAGTATTATACATGTGGGTGTGTGTTGATTTAATGACTAGTATTATACACGTGGGGATGTGTTGATTTAATGACTAGTGGGTGTGTTGATTTAATGACTAGTATTATACATGTGGGTGTGTGTTGATTTAATGACTAGTATTATACATGTGGGTGTGTGTTGATTTAATGACTAGTATTATACATGTGGGTGTGTGTTGATTTAATGACTAGTATTATACATGTGGGTGTGTGTTGATTTAATGACTAGTATTATACATGTGGGGATGTGTTGATTTAATGACTAGTGGGTGTGTTGGTTTAATGACTAGTATTATACATGTGGGTGTGTGTTGATTTAATGACTAGTATTATACATGTGGGTGTGTGTTGATTTTATGACTAGCATTATACATGTGGGTGTGTGTTGATTTAATGACTACTGGGTGTGTTGATTTAATGACTAGTGGGTGTGTTGATTTAATGACTAGCATTATACATGTGGGTGTGTTGATTTAATGACTAGTATTATACATGTGGGAGTGTGTTGATTTATTGACTAGTATTATACATGTTGGTGTGTGTGTATTTAATGACTAGTGGGTGTGTTGATTTAATGACTAGTGGGTGTGTTGATTTAATGACTAGCATTATACATGTGGGTGTGTTGATTTAATGACTAGTATTATACATGTGGGAGTGTGTTGATTTATTGACTAGTATTATACATGTGGGTGTGTGTTGATTTAATGACTAGTATTATACATGTGGGTGTGTGTTGATTTAATGACTAGTGGGTGTGTTGATTTAATGACTAGCATTATACATGTGGGTGTGCGTTGAATTATTGACTAGCATTATACATGTGGGTGTGTGTTGATTTAATGACTAGTGGGTGTGTTGATTTAATGACTAGTATTATACACGTGGGTGTTTGTTGATTTAATGACTAGTGGGTGTGTTGATTTATTGACTAGTATTTACATAGGTGGATACGGATCGACTGAGAGGAAGAATAAAAAATGATCCCCATAAAATAAATGTGAGAGAAACAGACACATAGTTGAATGGAAAAAAATGTTTACTATCGACAACAGACACATAGTTGAATGGAAACAAATGTTTACTATCGACAACAGACACATAGTTGAATGGAAACAAATGTTTACTATCGACAACAGACACATAGTTGAATGGAAACAAATGTTTACTATCGACGGAGTAACTTCTTTAAATATTGTAAATTATCATGGCGGCTTCCTCACGTATTTAAAATTTCTCGTATTTTATAGGTGATTAGAATTTCGGCATAAAATTGCCGTATTGTACGGATAGATAGATTGATAGATAGACAGACATACAGATAGATAGATAATTTGAAAGCTACACAAATAGATATACAGATATATAGGTAGGTGGGCTGAGAGATAGACAGATATACAGATATATAGGTAGGTGGACTGAGAGATAGACAGATATACAGATATATATGTAGGTGGACTGAGATATACACAGATATACAGATATATAGGTAGGTGGACTGAGAGATAAAAAGATATACAGAGATATAGGTATGTGGACTGAGAGATAGATTTACAACACGGGTAACATGAACGCCTCGTCACTTGTGTATTGAGCTATAGATGTCTGGGCCTAACAATAGATTGCATCGATGGTTCTAAAATTATATTTTTCCACCCAATTAATCACCGCAATGAGTAAAAAAAAAATGTCGGGCAATTAATTTCACGTCAGAAAGGACCAAATGACATGGCCCACCAGGAT